>VOMN01014485.1:0-30800 GCA_014899125.1 Orchestia grillus
GCTACTCGAGCCTAGCGCTCAGTTCAGAAACCAGACATCCGTAGTGACTTGAGCAGGTCCCGCACCGAGCCCTGCGTTCACGCAGACTGCCGTGGCTACACATCTGCCAGTGACAATGAAGTCTGCGGAGACTGTGTCCAGGATTTCACTACCGCGCCAGAAGCGTAGTTTGTACGAATTCGTCTCGCGTTTTGATCTATGGTTGCGATGTAAATTCATGTGATAGGATTTATAATGTGTTACAATTATGTATTTTTAATTATTTAAATTCACCATCAATGATGACTAAAGTGCAACTTAATTATTCGATTGTTCCCTACAGACAATATAAGCATTTTACTCGTTTCTCATTTTGAAATCAAAATTTTAAAATTTGAGTTCAGAGTGGTAATTTACCATCACCTGACTGCCAGTTATTCATGACTACCTGCTCGTTGACAGGGTTTTATTCTTTTAGTTCAAAGCCCAGTTTATCGATTTGTGTAGTTTTCTAATTTTTTTAAAACAAAAAATTTATAATTTAAATGTCAGTATTTTTCGTGAAATTTTTACCAATATATTAGTTTATCACAAAATTTCCTTCTTTGGATCAGTTTCCGCCTTTAAATTTTCTGCTTCGTGTTGGCACTTACAGTAAAATTTCCTCCTACATGTTAATTTTTTCTCAAAAATTCCTTCATACGTATTAGTATTCACCTTAAGATTTCCTCCTACATATTAGTGTTCCAAATAAAATTTTATCATCTGGATCATTACCCTTCCTTCGACGGAACATAAAGCTTAGCTCCTGTGACATGTCATCTCACGTGACCCACGCCTTGAGCAGCACCCTTCTCGTCAAAGACCTAACGTAACTTAGCTCTTATTAACCAAATTCAACAACATTTACCCTAGCATAACCTGACCTAATTGATTTCAACAGACACTAATTTATCTCTATGAAGACTAGTGGTACCTCTAAATGAGCCCGTTTCATCAGACTGCTGCTACTGTTTCATACAAGCCTTCAGTGCAGTCTTGTTGCAAAAATATTTCGGTTGTTTTGGGATTAACAGACTCATCGCTTTACTCAGCATCTAAAACTGGTCTCAACAACCTGTTGCTGGTCTCTCTGGTGTTATAGAGCATAACATGCTGGCTTCGGACTAGATCAAAGCCCAGACTGTCTGATTTTCCTCTCATTCTTAAAGGATGTGAACATGACTTCGTACAAATAGGTCCATGTAATAAGCCGTTTAACCTCAAACAGAAAATGTCGCTGTAAATATATTATAAATGTACTGATGAGAGTTAGCCGTCACAATATGCTTGTTAATGTGCATTCAGATCGTTATTTTCCAACGATGAAAAATTCCTCTGTACACCAGCTGAGCTCTTGTATGCATATGGTGAACACCCTAGTCTTCGTGTGCGTTGTTTTTGTCTTCATATGTACGAGTGCATCACAGTTTGTGTGTGCATTGTTGTCTGTGTCCGTGTTTCTGTTTTCGTCTGTAGTGTCGTCTACATGGAAGTCGTATCTATCATTCATGCCTAAATCATGCATCCCCAACATTCCTATTTCTTTTTACACCTGTGATCGTGCCGATGCCGCTACGTACATGAACAATCCCAGGGAAGGTGGAGCTCAAGTCCATTTACTCCATTTCCGTGGTCGTGAAAACCAGGTCCCGCTTATCACGAATCTCGATTCATTTTAAAATTCAATAGTTTAGATTTTCAGCTCAGGTTCCAGTCGACTTTGTTAATTTGATTGAAGAGTCGTGCGTCAAAATGAAATTGGCCTCCGGACCAGTCATTTGGGCTCGTTATTGTCAATTATCTGAGCAAAATACGGCCTGCAAACAATAGTAATTGTGTCCGAGAGGACGATGCTCTGCGCGTGGTCCACAGGAGGTCCGGCGGTGCGCCAGTTCCTGTTGCAGCATTTGATGTTTTTTGAGAGGCACTATTACGATGTGATGAAGTAGGAGGCCGTCACTAACAGTGACAACTCGCGTTTTGCTCGTTGCAGGGCGCATAAATAACACATTCGACCTTCATGCTCGCGAAAACGACGCACTTCTGCACATCATGGCCAGTAAAAGTCATCGTGGATCTGTTTGACCAACTCTGCTGGCGCTGCGCTCGACTTTACGAGGTGCCCGAAATGGGGCTTCTGTAGTCAGAAAGAATTTCATGCAGTATCCATTTATTATCTCTGAAGTTCGGGTTTCAAATGAAATGATATTATATGTAGGATAACTGTTTTGATTTCCAGACCAGGGGAAATTGACTGCGTAAACGTATTTCTTTCTATATTCTCTACATTTTTTGCACAGTTACTCTAGCACCCGGTAAGTCTTCCTCATACTTTACTATTTTGCATTGAATTTAATTTGACTTTATCAACGTTCAGAACTCAGAACTTCCGTATTTAAGAAACGATTTTTTTTCTGAGTGTACTGCCGTATTTCGAGCGCCATAATTCACGCGGTGCTCACAGCTGCCCTTTGTCTAGCGAATCCTAATGCGAGTGTCCCGGAAATGATTTATTTTCAAAAAAATGAAAATAATCTGTATAAAAGTTCACTAAGTTTTCCGACAGTTACATGAAACGACCACTTACACAAAGTCAAGTTCACACTACTAATATTAGGCTTTTAATATTCGGCTCGTCTTAACGTAGCTTAATGGCGTCGAAATTGAATCACTCTTTTCCAACGTGAAATGCGCAAACGAGAGTTCTGATCCTGCAACAAATCAACGCCCAGCTCGACTTGAGAGTGTAGTAAATCATGGAAAATTGCCTCGTATGATATTCATACTTCGACAGCGTAACTTAAACAATATAATAAGCAGAGTGGACCGCGGCACAGCCCCTCATACGGCACATACAGCCTCTCATACGGCACTTAATTGGGCGTATATGGGATGTTTCGTTTGTTCATACTCGCCCCTAATGCATAAAACAATGACTGTAGCTATGGTTTCTGTCAAGCGAGTGTGACTTATAGCTATTAACAAGCCAACCACACACAACACGTCATTGGACAGAGCCAGGGAGCGTGGGCAGACGACGGAATCTGTGGTCAGCACTTGTCCTGCATGCGTGGCGGGAGTTTGGTGAGAGTCTCCGTCGCCCCGCCGCAACTTTTCTACTTTTTGACCTCACTCGCCCAACGTGTACGTGTGCCAAAGCATATGTTTCTTACTAGTACACGTATTGTGATACTGGTTTTGTAATTTTTTATACTCAGTTACTATGAGTATATAATGAATAACCGTTAGCTTATCGTTGTTTTCAGTTTCGTGAAGGGGCACCACGAGAGAAAATTCTTACAAATCTTAAACAAAGTTTCACTGTAGAGGACCAAAAAGAAGTCAACCTTATCATGCGTCGGTCAATGTAGAATGGTTGCTGCCGTAGCATATTATTGTAGAGTAGATTTCGGCCTTCTAAGTAAGTCATGTGTAATTATTTCTAGAAAATGAGACACATTTTCATTAATAAGACTACATATCTATGGAAAAAATTTATGCGTTGCTTACACAGGTGGCTGCACATTTAGACTTTAGAATACCCCGGTGTCAAAGATACCCTTGCCCACAATGATACAGGGCAAAACGTTTAAATTACTACTGAATGTCTACGAACTCCGAAAACATTAACATCGGGCTTCGCAGTTTTTATTACCGAACTGAATAGGAGAGCAAACTACCAGACTACTATGATTGCTATATTAAACATCAACTATCATTAATGCTCCGTAACAACGGCAAGAATTGATCGTAAAACATCTGCAACCTAACCGATGGAAACGAATGACGAGGCAAGAAAATGCTTTGTCAGAGATACGTAAAATTATTTATACTTGAAGTCGATGCATACATTTATCGCAGGCACCTCGTGTAGTGTTTCTTAAATGTGAAGCCTTTTCCGAGCGAATAACATCATCTTACCCGGAAGTGCGTTCTACCTTGCCCCTTTAATGTTTCTTTTTTACGAGCATTCTAAAACATTAAACTGATATTTTCATAAAATATTCTAAAGCACCAACCCACAACACCGATTCAAATTTCAGAATTCCAAGCATTTCAAAATTAAAAAATTTCTCATCCAAGGACGATGACGCAGTGACATAAAAATCTCAGGTTTGAACAATCTACTATTCTCTAACCGTAAAGACGTTGTCCGGAACACACGTCCTTCTCACTCCCCACCTTCCCCTTGAACCCCCCTCGTATCACACACACCGCGAAATGATGACTCGAAAACCACCAGTCTTTTCCAGTCGCTCGAGATTTTAATATCGCGTCTTTAATTGACAGAAGCCTGCCGGAAAGAGCAAGCCAATAAACCGTGTATTACTACGCCAGCCGATGACTTGAGCAGCACACATGAAGTATCGTTGAAGGAGAATTACTGTAGCGTTTTATAGGACTAGTAAACGCGCGCCGCAAAATATGGTTGGACAAATGATATTAAATTCTTAAGATGCCTTCTTTTTACTAACGATCTTACATGAAATAATGTTATTTTTAGTATCACTGATCTTATCTGACAGTCTCGCTATTAGTTGAGGAATACGGACTCGGGAATTTTCTCCTATTTAAATCCTCAAGAGAGTGACAGAGAAAGAGACCAACCAAGCAAGCAGCAACTGTGTATTAGTATACAGTGGAACTTTTTTTTCAAAGCTCGAGAATGCTGCCATCGAATGCTTGTAAATATTAACTCTGGCACCACCAATAAAAGTGTAGTAGTTTACACCAAAACATACTCCGCCTGCTTATTACAGAAAGTAATTCTGGCGTCCCTACAGAATCCGAAAAGCTCTCTACCGTCGAAACTTGGAAATTTTAAATGGCCTCATTAAATTCTTGCCTCGCATCCATCAGGACAAGCGGGTTCAATTTGTTTCGTTCGGAAGACGCTCGCTCGGGACGTTTTCTAATCTAAATACAGCACTTCGCATCGTAACTTCGGGGGAATCCGAACTATTTCACTGAGGCCATATTACGGACCCTGTAATTGGTCTCGCCAAAGAAAACTTAGCCAGGCCGAAAATTGCTCTGACTTGGCAACAAATGAAATTGCCAGTGATAGGAAATGTGAAAATGGTTCTAGGTTTGGTAGCTGTTTACGACCCCCGGCAGAGGTCGGTGCTGGCCCCAGCACGACAGCTCGGCAGTAAACCAAGGGAGACATTGGCTTCATTTCGCTTACGAGAATTTTGTGTAAAGCACGGGAACTTGAAGTCGACGGCGCGCCCAGATTTACGGGCGTCTCGAGCTGACTTGATTCGCCGAAAGATAGCAGTCTCTCGTCGGCAGCCGCTCTCTGCAATGGAAAATGGGAAAAGTTTTTGTCGCTAATGAAAAACTGCGCACGCTGAATTGAAATTAATTCTTCAGTAGACGAGGCTAATTGAGAATTTCTCAGATGATTGATTAGTCTGTGAAGCAATGACTGGTTATCGTATGATAGATTAATCTGTGATGAAATGGTTGCTTCCCAGATGATAGATTAATCTGTGGAGAAATGAGTGTTTATTAAATAATAGATAAATATGCTGGGAACTAACGATTTCTCACACGATTGATGAATTTGTGGAGAAGGAACTGCTTCTCAGATGATTAATTAATCTGCCGAAAAATAACTTTCTCATACGATAGAACAATCTCCCGAGAGATTGTTCTCATCCGCTGTTGAGCGCTCGTTGGTCGGGTGACTCAAGGTGTAATCTCGGGCTCATATTCATGGAAACACATAGGGATTGATGATGCAGGGTCTCGGGCTCATATTCATGGCAACAATGAACAATAAATACCCGGGGAATAATCTCAGTATTTATTCATAAGTCTTTTCCAAATAAAACGCTGCTTAATGCAGGAGTGAATTAACTATTAAATAAATGTTCACCAAATAAGTGAGGCTCAAGAATACGTTGAGTTAAAATTTATCAGGTACAGTCATTTTAATATTTGAAAATCTGGGATGATTAACATACTTTGAGCTCATGAAGCAAAAGATCCAATGTAGGTCGTCGGAGAAATAACCAGTGAAACTGGCTTAATTAAATATGCACAGTGATATTCTTGCTATTTCTTTATTAAAACTTTATCATGAACACACGAGAAAAGAAAGCCGCTCGCAAACTTAACATATTGATTGACTAGGATTATTATTTTACTTAAAAATAAATGAGCGTTGCGATCATTAAGACCATTTTTGACATCAGTAAAGCGTGGAAAAGGAACAGGAAATATTCAGTAATTAGTGTATTTTAACTGTTCCCTTTACAAATGATGTTGAAAATAGGCGTTATGGTTTGAAACGTTCATTTCCTGTTAAAGTGCAATAATAATCATAGTGAATAAATATGATTATCTTGCAAGCGGCTTTCCTTGTTCTTCTGTTTACAATAGGCTTATACATATATCTATATCGTGTTTTATAACAGGGTGAAATGTGCCATACTTCACAAACGAAGTCTGCGAGGTATAACATAAACATCTATTTAGCCACGATAATATTTTTTTCAAAATCCCAAGCATTGCGCAAGGGTCCGAAGCCTAAGTTAAATTTTTTACCCTCAGCAACAATTTCTGGAAACTGAACAACATGAAATGTGACATTACGCTCATTGATTGAATTTCCTATGGAGCTGCAATTTGAGCAGCCCTCAATTGTAACGTTCATGTTTCATCCAAAGTCATAGTTATGTCTTTTTACACGAACGCTGTGATACTGCAAGGGTGGGCCGGCTCAGGTACATAACGCGCTGCCCAAGCATGTCTATGTATTTCACACAGCTTTCGCTTCGATGAACTCCACAAAACAAAACACAATGCTAAGCGAAGTGTATTGGGGTTGTTTTCGTGCATAGTTCCTTTGATAGATTTTGCTTTTTGGACTTACATATTACAGAGAGGTGAAGTTACAAAGCGACTTTGTTTCGTAAAACACGTAAAATATTATTTTTAAATTTGTAGGATCGAACGTTTCAACCATTCCGATTGAAAAACTTATCATAGATATCCATATATACTTTGTAGTTTACGAACGTAGTGTTTCAGTTTGATCTTTATTTACTTTTTCAATAGTTTAGTTGTGCGCACTGCGCATCGCAAGATATGAGTGCAATAAACCGACTTTTTGACCCGAGGGCTGGTGAGCTTGGCAACCCGAGAGCTCCGATTCCTAAACAACTGCAGCTAAAATAGAGCATTGTCTCTATTGTTCTTGGAACTAAAAGATGAACATTGAACGTGAAACTTTAGACTCTCGCGCAGCAAATTTTGGCCTCGAATTCTAGTCTGCGGATATTGACGAGTTAATCCAACACTTTAATGCAACGTAGCGAATTTTAATGTATCGTACATCGCACACGATGACTCAAGTTTTACAAGCGCTAGCTTGATGAAATTCTCGTTTTTCTTTCCATTTTGTCAAGCTCCACATTAGAAATTTAGACGCCTCTCTTAAAATAACAAGTCGATAATGCTTTTTGCTCCTATTTCTTCTGAGACACTTTATGACTTCAACATGCCCTCAATATTTTTATAAGCTGTTCTTAGACGAAATGCATTATTTCTTTCCACAGCTTCGAATTATTCAGATGTGGGGTGCACAAAGTGGGTCACACATGTCCATGTAAGGATTATTATATTTCCAAGAAAAATCGTTCGTCCTCGCTAGGGCTGACCAAGGCGCTCAGCAGGCCACATGTTTTGCTCATTTCACTCTCACGCTCGGGCAGAATTTCGGTGTATTTTCCGACCATGTTTGAGAAATCCTTTGAAAAGAAAGGCATCCAGAAAATTTTTCGACATGGAAAAGTATTGTAGAAGTTGCTCTGCAGTCTTTGAGAATAAGAAAAAAATTCACTTTTGAAATACGTCTACGTGAAGTCACCATTGTATTGTATATGTAAAAAACATATTTTAATAACGTTCGCAACCTCACTTTATGAAACAATTTATTCGAGGGTAACAATACACCGAAATATCAAGCCAACACAGACCCTTGAAATAAAACATTTTAAATTAATCCCTAAGGCTCGCAAGCTACAGTGACTGACTGACATTCCCGATCGACACATGATCTCCAAGGAAGTCCAGAAGCGATATGACGCATGAACCCATTCCCAATACCTTCAAAACGCAAAGCTCGGCCCAGAAACTCCTTGATATATAAAGTCACAGGTTTCTTCAGGTTTGTCGAGCCGTTGGCAGGTGGGTTGTGCATTATCAAACATTTCTTCCAACAGCCATGATTTCCCACGGGCCGTGTCTGCAGCAGTCCTTGTTAGGGCTCTGCGTGCCCNTCCCACCGAGGACGATGGGACCAATGGCGCATTCGTGGGGGACGAGCTCACGTATTTTGCATGTTTCTCTATTACTCTGAACCAAGATTTGATTTTGTCGCTGGAAGTTCATGCAACGCAGCGCACGGAGATTGTGTGATGATCTTGCAGGATGAGAGCATTTGTGTGTATATTTTGTGAGAGACTGGTGCCGTCAGAAGTGCATGAGTATTTTGTGTGACACTGGTGCTGTTACATGTGCATGTATATTTTGTGAGACACTGGTGCCGTAAAAAGTGCATGTGTATTTTGTGTGACACCGGTTCTGTTACATGTGCAGGTATATGTTGTGTGACACTGATGCGGTAACAGATGAGATCACAAGCACGTATGAATAATCTTGCAATTTTAGGGTATTAACTTGAAACTTTTTACTGAGGCTTTGTAGATTTTATCAAAGTGAATTTGAAACGCAAGTTGATTCCGGGTGAAAATTTCTGAACCAAAACTTGAAAACTGCCTGTCCAAGCCCCTTTTCGTCTTGTGGGGTCCATGGCGTACTGGTAGCGTAATGGCCTAGTACCTGGGTTTGAATCTCGGCTCAGGCGGCGTTTCACGTAACCAAGGAGTACTTCCCTTGGAAAAGGAAGTTTAAACCACACATTCCTCACATCCCTCACCACGCCACTAGTCGTGAAGCATTGAAAACCCAACGGTAAAACATGTTGAAATTAATAAAGGCTCTTGTCCTGGAGTACTCTAGTATCTTCGCTGACTCAGCACTGGTGGAAGAGGTCGGAGGCGAGAGAACTGGAAACCCTTCACTTGTTGGAGCACAGCATGCAGAAACTTTATCCTACAAACTATGTACAAGTGATAGACAATGTATGTATTTTTAAGAAAATGTTGCACATGTTTCATTGGCATCACGACAGCTCTCAGAGGACGATCTCGGGAAGCTGCTCTGTTCTTGTATCTCATTTGTTCATGCGATCAAGTGGATGACGTTGCTCTGGAGGATTATTGAGAATTGCTGGCTAAAAACCTGCCATTGTCAAAGGGTTTCAAATTTTTTCTGAGATACTAAAATGTTTTCAATTTGAAAAACCCCTTTACAAATGGCTGTTCCTAAATTTAACAGTTTTCCTCATTAGGATTTTTTAACGGCCACGAGACTGGAAACTTAGCGAGGCAAAGAGCCGTTTGACTCGACCTAAAGCCTAGCGCAAAAATGGACGTTTTATAGGAGTCCCGAGCTCGTGGATCGAGTTCAGAGCACTTAGATGGCGCATCAAATGTTCTAGATCGAGCACCGAGCTTGTTTTGATCTAGAACCGAGTGTGTTAAATCATATTTCGATCTTTTTAGAACCAGCCTAAAGCGTTTTAGATCGAATACCGAGCGTGTTAAATCATATTTCGAGCATTTCAGAACCAGCCTAAAGCGCTTTAGAGCGAATACCGAGCGTGTTAAATCATATTTCGAACATTTGAGACTCAGCCAAAAGCGTTTTAGAGCGAATACCGAGCGTGTTAAATCATATTCCGAGCATTTGAGAACCAGCCTAAAGCGTTTTAGAGCGAATACCGAGCGTGTTAAGTCATATTTCGAGCATTTGAGAACCAGCCTAAAGCGTTTTAGAGCGAATACCGAGCATTTTAAATCATCCTCCGAGCATTTGAGATCCAGCCTCGAGCATTGTAAATAGAGTCCAAGCTTTCGAGATCGAGCCTGTAGCTCTATACTGGCACGACTGCCACAAAAAATCTTCGAGATTCGAGTCTCCCTGTTTCCGTTTCTCTAGGAAATTGAAGCCATCAAAGCTCGTTATTGCTTCGGCGAAAGTTGAAACGAATGAAAGGCAATAGCCTCGAATTTATTGATATTATTTCGCGCCGCGGACTTTATGCCTCTGCAGTCCCCGCTATTGCAGGACACGTAAATGCGACCCACAAGCAAAGAGTTTGGCTAACTTTGCTTTGTTTAAGTTGCAAAAGTTTGGTATTTGCAGGCGGAAAGAAAGCTTAGGGTCTGCTCTTCTGTATACGTGCGGCTTCGCACGGTCTTGGCTCTGTATAACGACTTCGGTTAGTTAGTATTGCTTCATACATGAAAACATACACGGATACTGCACACATGAAACTGAGCTTGGGGACGTTTCTCCAATTGCATCATGTGAACTTAGGTGCTATGGAACAATATGCTCGTGGTTGAACGTAGTATTCCATTGTTTGTTACTCCTATCAATGTGTTATTGTTTTCCTGAGAATTTTATTAGTGTTTATATAACAATTTGTTGTTGTTTTCTTAAGGAAATTGTGATTGTTTTCCTAGCGATTTTGTATTGTTGTCCTAAAAATTTGTTACTGTATTCCTAAAAATAAGTATTTTCTTAAGAATTTGGTCTGTGCATCTCAATCCCATTGAATTTGTGGCAAAAATGAACTGCTGTGCACAGGCGTCCAAAGAACCGTGTTGATTTGAGGATCATTTGCGTGTAAGAATGGAACAAGATGCCACAATGGAGTGTGAAAAGTTAGTTTTCGATTACAATATTCATTTCCATACTGTTATTGAAAATAAAGTTCGCACCACTAAATACCAAAGACTTGTTTTTAGCTTTGATCAATTGCCTTTGCCCCATACCCTTTTTGGGTTAATTGATTTTCTGGTTACCAATCAATTTTGTTCTGTTCTGTTTAAAAAAATCTAGGTAAATATATTTTCTCTGAACTGCCCGCACTCTTTACTCCGCACCAGAGTTCGAAATTGTCGAAAAACATCAAAAATTAAATTCTGCAGGTACGCAGGTCCAAGCGCCGTACCACCTCTACAACCAATGCAGATCGAATGATGCAAAACATAAAATACAGGAAAATAAAGAGGAATTCTGCAGTTTCAGGTTGTTGGATACAGAAGAAAAAAGACGATATTGTACTTTTTTATAAAATAATATCAGATAACGATACCATACTCACCAATAATACCAGTTCGATAATGTATTACGATACTATACCTACTACTAAGCGATATCATACTTGTCAACAAAACAAATTTATACTACAATGATATCCCTACTAGTGGTACGATATCATACGTAAGAATAAGGTACTAATATACGAAGATTTCCAATGAGCGATAAAATACGTACATGGATACTGCAGATACCTGGCCAAAACATAATGTCACATGATTGAATAATTCAATTGGTCATCCATTAGATCGAATTACACCTAGCATTCTTCCAGGTATTAGTTCAATAAATTCCTAGATATTTTTTATCTTTCAGCTCTATTTTTTTTCAACTGAAGTATCGTTTACTCCAAAGCTTTCGGTGTTAAAGGAAGTGGCGAAGAAGCGCACAGTTTCCTCTAAAGCTCATCGTATAAGTTCTTAATAGGATTCAAATCTGGAGATTGTAGGGGCCAATCGATGACAGTAAATGATCTTTCGCGCTCATAAAACCAATCTCGGACAATTTTGGTCGTGTGAATGCCAACGTCATCGTTCTAAAACTCTCCGTCATGATCAGAAAAATAAAACTTCACAGGAGAGTGAACGAGGACATCAAGAAGTTTCAAATAGCCCCGTGACAATATTTCGTTACTGCAGAGTCGTAGCTTCTAGTCCAA
Organism: Orchestia grillus; assembly: GCA_014899125.1. Classification (NCBI taxonomy): domain Eukaryota; kingdom Metazoa; phylum Arthropoda; class Malacostraca; order Amphipoda; family Talitridae; genus Orchestia; species Orchestia grillus. Next base: position 11,924 of record VOMN01014485.1, read on the forward strand.
AGTCGAGCCTAGCAAAAACAGCCCCGAAGCATAGCACTGCCTCCTGATGCCAGCGCGGTGGAGAGGATGCAACATGGGTCCTTGGCTTCATGAGTTTCTCACATCACCCAAATACTTCCATCGCTCAGAAAGAAGGTGAACCTTGACTCCTCGGGCCACATGATACCCTTTCAGCCCTTGTCAGTCCAGTTGCAATGTTCTTTCGCAAATAACAGGTGCTTTTTCTGACTTTGTACCGACGCTAATGGCTTCTTTGGGGTTTTGTAAATGCTAATTCATTTTTTCAGCCGTGACGCACTGACCTCGTGTTTTAAAATTGTTTGTAATTCATACTTCGATGAAACCTATTACACGTTTCATATCAAATGCCGATATGTGTGTTCTACAGGTTTTGATCTTTAAAGCTCCAAACGAAATTAAGGACAGTAGCGGCACTTAGAAGAGGATGGCGGAACTTCGTGAATACTTTTAGAGTGTTGCGACATATTCCCTATTTAAATAAAAGAATTTTGAAAAACCTTAAAGGAAAATTGTTGGAACACATAAATCACAAACGCATGACTTTTTTTGGCTGTGTAGTGAACAGTCGGCACTGCTCATACGGGAAATTAAGTTGCGCGATTTTCTCACGGGCGCAAACTATTTGACCGCCGCTACTCGCGATAAGTATAAAATGAAAGCTCTTTTACGCATCATGAAGCGCTGCGGTCACATGGTTTTCACGTTTGAAAAATTCACGCAACTTCGTATCGCATATGAGGAGAAGCGCCTGTACATACCAGTCGCACAACAAGTACGAGTGATATTGTACTTAACAGTACAGATATTGCACTTAACAATATAGATATGACATTCATCAATACTGATATGGCACTTAACAATACAGATATTGCCCTTAACAGTACAGATATTGCACTAACAATACAGACATTGCACTTAACAATGCAGATATTGCACTTAACAATACAGGTAGAGAATTTTGGGTTCACCTTCTAATCTTGGAATTGGAATTTTCTTTACAAACTTTCGAGCAGCTGCAGGTTTTCGGATGAACTTTCATGCCTAGGTGTTCTTTGATTTATTTAGATTTTGATCATAGAGGTCTCATAAAACAATAGTGTTCGAAGCTCTTTAACAGAACGCTGTCCTAAAAAGTTCTTATTCCCAAAAGCCTTCCTTTGGAGTCATTCACAAATTCTGAAATCCCACCTTTGTTAACACTTTCCTTCGAAATGACGAACTCAAGTCGAAGAGCAAAGTCAAGTCGAGGAACAAATTCAAGTCGAGGAACAAACCAAAGTCGAGGAACAAACCCAAGTCGTGAAGCAAACCCAAGTCGAGGAACAAATTCAAGTCGAGGAACAAACCAAAGTCGAGGAACAAACCCAAGTCGAGGAACAAGCCCCAGTCGAGGAACAAACTCAAGTCGATTAACAAACCCAAGTCGAGGAACAAACCGAAGTCGAGGTACACACTCAAGTCGATTAACAAACCCAAGTCGAGGAACAAACCAAAGTCGAGGTACACACTCAAGTCGATTAACAAACCCAAGTCGAGGTACAAAACCTAAGTCGAGGAACAAACCCAAGTCCAGAAACAAACCCAAGTCGAGGTACAAACTCAAGTCGATTAACAAACCCAAGTCGAGGAACAAGCCCCAGTCGAGGAACAATAGCCAAGAGGGACACAATAGAAACGTCTTTCTGAAGGCCCTTGGACAGGCACGCTCACCGCCGTCGAATAGCGAAGCATCTCCTAAATTTCTGCAAAATGCTCACTGCATTCGTAAACACGTCCTGCGTATGACTTTTATTGTAATTTTATTTTGTGAGGGCGGCCTCCCTAGAGAACAGATGAAACTGAAGCTGAAATTCCACATTTGAGGTAAAGAATGAGACATGCTTGACGACGGGGACTTTAGGGCTCGAGATTGATGTTCCAAATTGCTGTTTCGAAATCAATTGACATAAATAAGGTAGTGGAAGATTTACTGGTTGGAGTTGGACCCAAAGCTCTCGTGCCTATTGGCGGTCTCCCTATTGCTGTAGACGGACATTTTTGAGAATACGTATCTTTTGGTTCTATTTATGGCCTCTGATTTTACGTACCTCTTGACCCTCTGTAGCTTTTTGATTTACAGCAGCTTTCGATTTTATCAGAGCTCTAAATTGATCGCTTAACATAGCTAGGGAGAATCGCTTTGATGCAAATTTTGATTGACTCACTGTTGATAATACTGGAAATCTGCTTGCGCTGGTGATAATATTCCTATATAAGTAACCTCAGTTTATCTACGTTTCACGTATCATACGTTTTTTAGGACGTCGGTGCTTTGGCCTATGAACGGCATGCCACTGGCAGTACGGCATCAGAAAATTAAGGTTACATTTGTGTCACACGCCCGTCGTAGGACCGATACACAAACGTTTGTGTGGCGTCAATGTTTCACGGCACATTTCCCGAGTTATGTGACAGTATATGACACAAATAGGCCACCCAACCCTGATGCACATAGCAAGAGTCTACGGTGTTTTTTTCGAAAGTTTGCCGTACTCTAGAGACAAATTTATTCTTTTCAAAAACTGAGAATATCTTATGAGTATAAAATGCCAGTATAGAATATTTTGCTTCACAAAAAAAGCGTTGAGATTTTCAAATATTTTTTACTCATTAAGCACTGAGCGTAGATACTTGAACTTAGTCTCATTTTAAAGTATGAAATACTTAATTTTACAATTAAATTGTTTTTTAGTCATAATAATAGCTTAGGAACTGTTATACAAGATATAAGATTACGTTTTTTACCCATTGCGAGAGCGGGTTTTAAAAGCGTAATCATTGACTTCATTTGCTGAATATAAAACAGGCAAAAAAATGAAGAACAGGTATTTTTAAAATTAAAACACACATTTTCAAAAACGATACAATTTTTCATTTTAGTCCCTATTAGTTCATCTGTTCCAACCAATGGCCACCGCTGCTTGGGAGACACTTCTGGCATCGGTCTCTCATCGCTGGCATCGATTTCCGAATCATTTTACGGTTGTCTTTAAGCTCGTTAACATTGTGGATGATAAGCTCTCGTAAACTTGTTAGCCAATTTGAGGTCTTCCATGAACTTTATTTTTCAAACAAGCCGAGAGAAAGAAATCGTATAGGGTCAGGTCGGGACTGCGTGGGGGCCATTCTACCTAAACGCAATTTCAATAGTACGTTCTCCAACTCCAATGACCCAATGCAATTTCTTTCTGTGGGATTATTTGAAAATAAAGTTTATGAAACACTCCCAATTGATTAGTAAGATTTACGAGAGTGTATCATCCACAACGTTAACGAGCTAAAGACAACCGTGAGATGATTCGGAAGTCGATGAGAGCAATGAGGGACCGATGCCAAAAGTGTCTCGCAAGCAATGGTGGTCATTGGTTGAAATAAATCAACTAATAGGCACTGGGATTAAAAGTTGTGTTGTTATTGAACATAAACGTTTTCATTTTAAAAATACATGTTTTTTATTTTTTGCCTGTTTTGATATTCAGCTCTATTCAAGCCAATGAAGTTAGTAATTTCGCTCTCAAAAACCCGCTCGCGCAATTGGCAAGCAACCCAATCATACTTTTTGCGTAGAAGTTCCGAAGCTATTATTACGACTAAAAAACCAGTGTACTTCGTAAGAGTAGACATTTTAGGCTTAAAAACGAGACTAAGTTTAAGTATCTACGATCAATACGTAATGAGTAATGAATATTTGAAAATCCCAATAATTTTTTCGTAAAACACCCTGCATAACTCAATACAACCTGTCAATGCAGGTTTTACGCACCAATATGATTTTAGTTAGCGACGTCAAGGGTAGAATAATTTAACTCTGAACTCATTCAAAAATCTATTGTTTATTCTGGTGCCTTTTTTAAATTAAATTCTTCATCACCAGCAAAAAGTGATTAGCTAATTTTTATTCATGCAGTTTGCACAGAGAAATGAGCAATCTGCAACTGGCATTTGCAAGGTCATTTTGATATGTGGGTGCAAAAAAAACATTTTCGTAAAAGGATATTCATAAAAATCAATCAATGATTTTGAAGCGACTGGACAAAACCAATTACAAAGATCAAATTGGACGGAGAATTATCTTTTCTATCGATTAGGAAACGAGCAAATACCTATTGTCCGTTGCTTTGTCCCTTACTTTGTCCGTTGCTTTGTCCCTTACTTTGTCCGTTACTTTTTCCGTTGCTTTGTCTGTTACTTTGTCTATTATTTCGGATGTGCACTGAGTGCGAGTCAGACAAGCAGCAGTTCACACCTCAACTTTTGCACACTTCGCAAACACAAGGCATTCCCAGGCCCCGCTTTGCGCGGTCCTCCGTTTCAAAATCTCCAAAGTTGTGAGTCAAAACGCGCTCTGACGAGCAGTTCTTACTGCCGCAGTAAAGCACCGGAAGCGCTGAGCTGCGACAGTAAAGCTTTCAATGACTGCCCAGGTTGCCGCTGTCACAGAGCTGCTGTGACGCGAAATTCTGTCTCATTCGACGAGATCACCGCCGGAAAATGACATCATTTCCTAAAGAGTTTCGAGTGCTAGCAGAGACTGCGTCTGCCTCGTCTCTTTTTCTAATGTAGGTCGAGAGCTGGCGGGCAGCGTGGCTGGGGTATAAACACAGGCACTCGGTGTAGGCTTCTGGAGTAGTAAGTTAAAAATGAACTGCATAGTTTGTGTTCCTGATAACACACTTGAAGATAGTCCCTCTTGAGTTGGTCCCTGCTTCAAGGAGGCCTGAGAGCGTGGGTCTTTGAAATCGACTTGCATGTCTGTTATTCATATTGTCTAAAACATTCTGGCTTTTTCTCAAGTGAGTTTCTTTCTTCCAGTAAAATTCCATTTATTTTCGAACTATCTAATAAAAAAACATTCCAGTTTAGTCGTTGTCAGCAATTGATATATGTGTGTGTGTGTACTCTGTAGAGCAAATAAACAAGTTTGACCCTTGTCAGAAGACCCCGAGTTCCATACCACGTGGGGAGTGCTTCCCTTATCAAAGAAGTAGTTTAAATTCGACATTTCTAAAAAGGTAGCACATCAGTGTGGCCAGAGATGGGTACGTTTAGGTACCCAAGGTACCAAAGTGTACGGGCTAACAATACGTGAATGTTGTTTTGCCTCTACAAACGTGCTGACAAAATGTTCATCGCGTTCTCATAAATTGAACTGCACTTTTGCCACGCAGTTCTGCACACAAAGAGGACTTCAGAAATACTTAGAGCTACTAGCCTTTGTCGTGCCCTGTTGCTAGCAGCACCCTCACGCAATGTAAAAAAAATTCAATTTTCAAATCCAGAAATGTTGCACAAATGTCATTCGTTGGTAGCGCGTGTGTATGGAAGGTATGCATGAAAATTAGTGGAGTGACAATCAAATTGAGGCAGCATTAAAGAACTCCAGAGTTCCCAAGGCTTACGTACTTAGCCTTGAAAGGACGAATGTAGTTTTGAGTGAACTAAAACTTGCGTTAACAGTCGCTCATATTTAATACAGTTGCAGACACATCCACCCTAGCCTTGAATGAAGAAATGAACATTTAAGGCTAAACTGTATCAATATTGTCGTTTCACCTGTAGAATCTTGACGCAGCAGGGTTAACTGACTAGAGGTTTTAGCTAGGCATCCTCGAATATTCAAGCCCTCTCCGTGGTAGAGTGAGTAAAGGTCGTCCGAATGTGACGTTTATCTGAGGCTTAATCCCGCTGCTTCAACTCGGGCTCAAGTGAATTCAATGCCGTCTTGTGGCTCCGTAGGGCTTCAGAGGACGATGAAATTTCTTGCTTTGTACACATTACCTTCTGCTTTGATCCTGAGGGTAAACTGTGAGAAGTTTAGAGTTTAAAGCACGCGCTTCTGCCAATCTTTTTATTATTTTACGTACCTTGATTAACAAGTTATCGTAAAGATCGACAATATTAATTTCGGAAACAACTGAACTGAGAGATTTCTTTGTTTGTTTGAGGTAGATTGCAACTCTGATAGAGCAACTCCCCTTAATTCTAAGGATTGTTAAGGTCGAGTTCGTCCATCGCAAAGTGTGTACGCTTGCTGAGCTTGCAATATGCCTCACTGTCACTCCACAAAATCTTTGTGGGGGCTCATGTTTTTGGTGTTCAAGTTTCTCGTTCCTCAAGCCGAGCCCAAAACACCTTCATATCCCACAGCTAATTATCTTAGGACCGCCTCAGTGAGGGGATTATTTTTTGAACGAAAAACAAAGTTATTAGGAGGATGCTCACGTGCATCTCGGCGTTACGAAAAAAAACAGTTATTTTATTGAACATCGCGCGCATAATTCAGTCTAGAAAGAGTTCAGAATTTACGACTAGGAGTATAATGAGGAGAGAAAAGATTTAATGGCGTCATGAAAAAATGCAAAGAACATAATTTTTTTGTTAAATTAGGTGAGCTCAGGTTTGTGAAGGCCCTCGTTATGTGCAATATGGAGCGACAAAAATTGTCCTCGTTTCATTATCTCGCTTCGAGCTGCCAATTATTAAAATAACTCGAATATGAGCCGAAAATTTGGCGGCAATGAGCTTTATTAATGCGTTGTTTCACTGTCTGCTCAGTGGAGGTTTTATATATTTTTAATTAACGAAAGTAGGCTAAAAAATTTGGCCTCCAGTGAGGTTCTGGAAGGACGAGTGGAACATGTCGTTCCTTGAATTCTTTCGGAAACCTTCACGATTTCTTCCCGTTGAAATTTCCTACTTCATTTACTAATCCAGTTGTATTTTTGCAACGGCTAAAAATTTCTTGCCTAGAACTTCCTTGGTTGCGATAATGAAGTGCGCTTCTAAAGTAAAACTCATCTAGACAGGTGGCTAATATTTCAGTAAAGCTTCAAACAAAAATCGTCTGACGAAAAGTTTCATTGCAGTTGATATATAACGTACATATTACATTAATTTGCTTGGTATATTATTATAATTACCTTCGATTAAAATCCATGTCGGGACTAGTACAATAAATCGGGCCATTTGTGTTGACGGAGCGCGTCAGAAATAATTATACCGGACAATTTTTCAGCAGAGTTGTAACGCTCACCGTCGAAATGATGAGTGTGTGTTGGAAATAATAACATGTGCAAAACCTTAGTAACTGGCTTATTGAAGTACGAAAGATGCAGTTTAATAATTTTCTACATGCATTTTCCAAGTTATAAAGTGATGCTGCCCAATTCTCCTTGGAATATTTCTTACAATCCACCAGCAAGCGAAAGTCGCTCACCCTGAAGAACAAAGGGTAAAACTTCATTTTTGCTTTGAATGTAAGCTTGGTGCGCTTGGCTCAGATCGAAAAAGCAGGCTCGGCCAAAGTGGGAGGGTCTCTTAGTGAAGGAATGGCAGTCATCTCCAAGGAAAGGAATGATAACCCAAGACAAGCGACTTCTTGTAGAGCGCGTGTTGTCTCATGTATACGTTTGATCAGCTGCCCTCCGTCTGCCAGAACATAGAGCGAGAGGATTTTTTCTACGAAAAAGCTGCGAAATGAATACTTTTAAGACGACAGAAAATTTGCTTGATTTGATTTCTGAGGTGAGGCCAAAATCTGTAACCATTACCATTTCAAGGGATTTGAAGTTCTTAGAAACCTTACTAACCAAGGAGAAAATTAATATTTCAGAGATCAAATCTTTTTAAGTCGTTCAAGAATATGCGCAAGTAGATGATTTCGAGCTTACCTGTACGATGTTTACAATCGTTGAAAATGAAATGCCTTCTTGGCATTAACATGATATCCATTATTCGCCTCTTGAGGTGTCCCTTAGCTCTCTAAATGTACCCAAACTTCTAAGAACTACAACTCTAAAAATCCTCTTCCAAATGACACATGAATTATTAGAATCTGCTCTGAAAACCTGCCACGTTTTTCATAAGCGGCACAACTGTCGTAGCAGAGAACGAGGATTCCATAGTTTGTGCACTTCTCAACAACGCGTTTTTGAATGACGTTTATTACAAGTCCTGGATTTGGCGACTACGGCGGGTGGGCGACATCCATAATCGACTCCTTGCTAGCGAGTCTAGTGCAGAGAACTGAAAACAGGGTTTATACGTACTATGTTCTTGATCTGTTTGTAAAAAATGTGTGCATATTTCCTTCCTAAATGCACTTTCTACTTCTAATCCGGTAAATACTCAAATTAAATAAAATTCTGTTAGCTAGTATAATTCCCATGATTTGTATGGTTAACACCCAAGTTTACGCGTGAATTTTTTACCTTTTTTGATGGAAAGTTTAATTTTAGTAAATTTTCTGTTCTAAAAATCCCATCTATATATTTCCTCTCGACGTGTTTTTCCATCATGAACGCTTGATTTTCCCATCATTTTAACTGGCAAATGTATATCTTTCCGAGTGTAACACTGAATTTTACTGCCATCACGAACTTCCTATACCGCTGAACTTGCAAAATAAGTAAGCAGCATACAGCGACGATACAGCGTCCCGGTTCCTCGTCCCTGCCTAGCGAGACCTAATAGAACCTTTTGTACGGCATTCATGTCGTGATGAAAAGACGTCAGGTAAGGATAAAAATCCCTTTAACGTCCCATATATATAGTGGTCTGCCAGACGTTTTGTCCTCGGGGGACATTATTACACCATTGAGCAGACTTTACCTGATTTTCTGTAAAATTATAGAGGAGCGCAATAGTTTTCCGTAGGGTGAGTCATTTTTTTTTAGCGTTTAGGAGAATTTTCTCTTGGTGGGAGTGTATCATCTGAGAGGTTCAGTGGCATTTTGCTCAGGTGGGAGGGGTTCAGTGGCATTTTGTTCCGGTGGGAGAGGTTCAGTGGCATTTTGTTCAGGTGGGAGAGGTTCAGTGGCATTTTGTTCAGGTGGGAAAGGTTCAGTGGCATTTTTTTCAGGTGCGAGAGGTTCAGTGGCATTTTATTCAGGTGGGAGAGGTTCAGTGGCATTTTGTGAACAAATATTTGTTAAAGGCTTTTGTAAGCTCTTTGAAATACTTTTGAAATTAAAATTAAGTGAACATTGACGCTAATTAGCCAACAAATGTTCGAACGTTGCTGCTATTTTATGCAATCAAATTAAAATAACCTGGGCTACGAAAATTAAGTTTTTTTTAAGAAACAAGACACTGAATTAGTTGCCAAGAGTCCACCAGAGCATGCAGTGCATCATCAACTCATTATTTTCTCTTAGATAAAAGTCAAGGGGTCGGAAATGATTCTGAATCTTCACACGAGCTGCTCTATTGTCGTAAAATATCGCAAACTTTTCGAGCAATTTTTTTTCAATAATTCTCAAAACGTGTCTTCCAAGTGACAAATAAGCTCGAATCCTCTTTAGATCGATATCAAAATCAGGTCGAAATCCGGAACACGATTTTGGCACAACATGTGGTTCTATTTGGCGCATTTTTCGAAGCCCTTAATGACTTTGGCCATCGACTTCCCCTGCACATCAGAAGCGTGCTCCAAATTCTGCAGTCGTGTCCCCTAGTTTGGATTTAGAAATTACAGCGCTGCTCAGAACAGGCGCATGGGAGCGCGGAATCGCAACGGCGTTCGTCCACAGTCGCCGAAAATCTTTTGAAATTTGAAAAGCGGCCCTTTCGAGCCGCCCTATTTACTCTCGCTGGCGTTCCTTTTACATCAACGACAAACAAGAATTGTTTGACGTGAACCTCATGTTGGTGTTCCTCCTGCTGGCTGCGGGAGTGCATTCCTCTTCTCGTCCACAATTTTGTTTTTGGGTTAGTTATGAATAATCACGCGAATTGGTACTTCATTTGAGATGATCAGCGGAAGTCTTTGACTTCGAACACACGCCGGGGATCTGAAATAAATGTTCAGCCTATTTTCACAACGATTAGGAAACAGTCATCAGTTACCGCACATTACTTCAAAATCTGACTAAATTTGAACCAGTACATGCATTTCTGACAGTTTCTCTTTTTTCCAGCAACTACTTTGTTTGCTGTAGAACATGCGGCTTCATCAAGAAATGAACTACCCCTGCTAAAGCCGTTCTATTTTGGATGTAACATGGCCCAGAACTGGACTCGTAGAAGCTGGAGTAGCACTCGGAGGCCCACTCAACCACCCTCGCCTCAAGAAAGCACAACCGCGAGTTTGGGGCGGCGCAGCGCTGTGCTTGGGACAAGGATGTTGACCGAGCACTCGCACAGCTCGCACGCTCCGTTGAGGCGCACGTGTTTGCTGGACCGAGCGACGCGGGATAGTTTTGTGGTCGCCGAAAAATGGTGCCAACTTTATGCGCTTTAAATTATGAACCATGTAAGCAAACGAGCTCTTCCATTAACATAGCTTCGTCGTTTGCGGTTTTTTAGAATATAGTCAATTTTTCAAAGGAGTTCTTGAAGTACTCGCCGCTTGAAAATTGTTCATTAACGTTTGTTTTTTGCCTGTCGTACAATACATGTATACTCACTGGTACGCTCGTATGCGTATTGTGGAAACTGTTCATTTTTGAACTGCTGACTACATCGCTCGCAACGTATATTTCACGGGATGAAATGTAAGTGGAGTGCAGTGCATCTGTAATAAAACGATGGGCTGTATGCATAGTACATAAATAAGTGACTTTGGTTTGAATATAAAAGATATTGATGAACTTGAGTTGGTTGCATGTTTGCTTAGTAATCGGATTAGCTTGAGCTGGTTTATGAATCACATTTGCTTAGTAAATTGATGAACTTGAGCTAGTTATATGAATCAAATTTACTTAGTAAAGATGAGGTAAAAATAGCTAAAATTAGGGAATATCATGAAGAAACTTCAACATTGACTACCTATCCTATGTACGTAGGATAACTAGAATCAGTTATACCAAATGACTATTAATTTCTTTTTTTGATATATGTACATATATTAAACACAATTTTGGGTATGTGTAATAAATGTTTATAACTCGTAAGGAAAATAGCTCTGAAGTATAAATTATTCATTGTGATTCATTCGGTGAGTCCGACATCGAACGTACATTCCGCTAATGACCTCACGCTCGCCTGCCTGTCGCTAGGAGTTCGACTGGAAAACAAGCGATAATATAATACATGCAATAACGCAAAAAACAAACAATCATAACTATAACATGCGATTGCACCGAAAACCAAACATAGTGAAAAATATGATATGAAGACCTGCTATAATTGATGCGTTGACAAAAAATTTGCAGTAATAAGACGCGCAAAGCTGCAAAAAATGTAACATAACAACATGCGACAATAAGTTAGGGCGTTGTCGTGGAGTGGTTTTACGACGTACGTGGCCGTTGTTTTCACGCTCCTTTCTAATCCATTTCCAAGAGAATATACACTTATGAGTAATAATGAATTATACTTCAGCTACACAGGAAAAACAGTCTCGAAATGTGCGTCTTGTATAATGAATGAAGTCACGCACTTGAATATGTCACACAAGTTTAAAAAAATGAATTACTTGGAGCCTGTCATTCATATTTAAGAGGTTGACCTTCCCGCGAGGAAGAGCCGCTGCAGTGATCTGTAACAGTTCATACCTACAGTCCTAAAGTATCCATTTTGTTCACCATGGAAATAATGACAATTTTTCATCTTGATGACTGGACTATTACTTTAGGATGAAAATCAGTAAACGTTTACAACCTAACACAGTACGTGTAACATGTACACGTGTAAGAGCTATGTAGGGGACCTGTTTGGGGTCACTTTTGCCTGGTAACAGGCTGAATAAAAGAAAATGCGCTTCTAACAGCATATTCTGTTGTTGCTCCTAGGCATAAAATTTACGGAGTGAAAACTAAAGGAACTCAGCAGCCGTGACGTCATCTCGACGACGATTCGAAAGAACACCGAATTGTGGGACGAAAAAGTCCTAATTGCCTCTCATCCATCAAAACAAACTTGATGCGTGAGAACTTCGCAACATTTCTACAGTGAATTTAATTGCAGAAACTGGCAAAAAAATGCACAGGGTCTTGCTGCCACAGCTGCTGGCGAAAAAAAAGTTAAGGTTTCGAAGGAAAAATGCGCTGGTGATTGTTTTTTGAAGTATGAAACTTTGAACTCGTCCGATGCTGCTCGTGAAGGAAACATGAAAAATGAATATCGTTTCCATCATTAACATTTACCTTATTTCACTGAGTGAATGGGGTTATTTTAGACATAGAAGGATAATTATAGCACTTTTACACCCTACATGGGTTTCAAATGCCTGACGCGTCGTTCAGAAGTACTCGAATGTACGAGCATATACGGAATACGTCAAATGTAAGTCACGCAACTGAGAGTACGTACACAGCTTCACACAATGCAACACAACACGCAAAATCATGACACAATACGTCACAACGCGCAAAATTACGACACAACACTACACAACACGACACAACACGACACAACACGACACTACTCGACACAACACGACACAACTTGACACAACACGATACAACACGACACACCACGACATAACTCGACACAAACGGAGACAACAAAAGCACATCAAGACAAAGCGCCTCGCACACCTGCCGTGCGGTAATGGCGGCCATTACCTCCAGCACCCAGAACACGACCCTTGATGGCCCCCGATTTCGCCAGAAACGGAGCCCATGTCCTGACCCACCCCACAATTGCGTTAATTGACCCCAGAAGAGTTATAGAGACCTTAACACGTCAGCGGGTCCTGTTTCATTGGGCGCGTTGATTCTGAAAACCACTACGGTAGATCGATAATGTAGACCGCTACTGTAGAATGTTACTGTAGACCGCTGTTACTCGAAATGTGCTGTTACTGTAGACCGCTAATGAACGTCTCTACTGTGGATCGATACTGTAGACCCCTAATGTACATCACTACTGAAGACCGCTACTATAAGCCGTCACATGAGACCGTCACATCAGATAGTTACAGTAGACCGTCACACTAAGCCGTTAGAGTAGACCGTCACAGCAGACTGTCACGATAGGACGTCACACAAGAGACCTTTATGGCAAACCGTCACAAAAGACTGTCACAGTAAACCGTCATAGTAGACCGTCGCCGTTGATCGCTACAGCAGGGCTGCTGGTCTGATTCACATGAGTGTTCGAGGCGTAGTCTCCGTTGCCTAAGTTACCGCGTAAAATAAGGAAAAAGAAAAAAAATCCTTTTTACAGTTCACTAATAATCTGCACAGCACAGTAACGAACTGTACAGCTCACTAACGAGCTGAACAGCTCATTAACGAACTGTACAGCTCACTAACGAACTGTACAGCTCACTAACGAACTGTACAGCTCACTAACGAACTGTAAAGCTCATTAACGAAATGTACAGCTCACTAACGAACTGTGCAGTTCAGTAACGAACTGTAAAGCTCATTAACGAACTTTCCAGTGCACAAACAAACGGTTCTCCTCACTGACAAACTCTAAAGCTTGCTAATGAACTGTTCAGCTCAGCAATAAACTGTTCAGCTCACCAGTAGACTCTTCAGATCGCCAATAAACTGTTCAGCTCACCAATAAACTGTTCAGCTCACTTACAAACTGTAGAGCTCACTAGTGATCTGTAGTGGGAGTCCCAAAAAACAACAGACCGAACTTTAAATTGATAAAGCTCCTCGTTCGCTGCGGGGTATGAATGAAACTCAGAAGTCTAAGATGGAAAAATTATAATTCTTTAACAACCAATGTTTCATTGCCAATACCAATCCAGGGGGTGACAACAAACCCTCTTTGTTCTTTTTTTAACTGCATAATGGAGGGTATTTCCGAGGAAAACTTGATCTTGCAAACATGTTTTATTCATGTAAGTGGTATTGTAGATACTGATTTACATAGATAACAAGCTGAATTTTACAGAACTAAATTATCAACAATAACTACAGAGCTCAATTTATTTTAAGTTTGGTCCGCTTTTTTGGGGGACACAGTGTATAGGTCACCAATAAATTGAACAGTTCCCTTACAAACTGTTTATCTCACTAACAAACTGTGCGGCTCACTGACAAACTGTAAGACTCACTGACAAACTGTAAAACTCACTGACAAACTGTGAAGCTCACTGACAAACTGTAAAACTCACTGATAAACTATTCATCTCACTGACAAACTGTGCAGCTCACTGACTATCGGTAAAACTCTCTTACAAACTGTTCATCTCACTAACAAACTGTGCAGCTCACTGACAAACTGTAAAATTCACTGATAAACAACAGACCTCGATGATGATCTGAAAAGTACACTAGTAATCTGTACAGCTCACTAATGATCTGTTCATCTCACTAACAAACTGTACTGCTCACTGACAAACTGTTCAGTTCACTAACAATATGTGGCGCTCACGAATAATCTCTTCATCTCGTTAGCAAACTGTACAGCCCACTAACATTCTGTACAGTTCAGCTTATACTAGTTTCAGGCACAGAGTGAGTCTCGGGTAAGTTAACTTGAGGTAAGTTCAAATAAAACTTTTGAGTCACAAAATAATTAGACTTTATTTGTTGTTACTGAAAGAGGAGCTAGACATAATCACTCTTGGAACACATTTTATATAACAACACTTCGCATTTAGAGACGATGTAATTCGTAGATTATTTTTCGTCATGCTCAAAATGCATTTCAAGGAGTGCACGTGATGGCTTTATCAAGTCACGACATCGTATGAGAGATAACATTTCTGGTTGGCAATGGCCATCGCGGTGCCGCTTCAGTGAGGTAACGAGTTCTAATTCATTTGAATGTATTAATGCGGTGGAGAAATTGAAGGAAGAGCACTCGCGATGCGGTAAAATAAGTCACTTGACTTGTCTTAGACTTGCCACTTTCAGTTACCCCTGTTGATGTTTCAGCCGTGAACGTGAACGAAGGCTTCAGCTAAAGCTCTTTAAATTTGACCATAACTTTTCAAGAATTTCAGACCGTAAAAATTGACAGCAGCAGTACACTACGATTGTTTGGAAAACGCAGCAAAAGTTAATTTATTTATGAATATTATGGACAAAACTAGTGGACGCACCCTGCCAAAAATGGCGGGACAGATGATGTTAACTTCATAAAATGCCCTCTTATTTACAGTAACTCTAACATAAAATAATGCTATTTTCAGTATCACTGATACTGACTACCTTGTGTGACAGACTTGCTATTAGGCACAGACGGACGGAAGGACCAAGCAAGCGTGCAACATTGGGCTATTATTATACAGTGGGATTACACTTTAAAAAATTGCTCAGTCAAACATTTCCTTAAAATAATAATTTCGAACTTGATGGTGTCACTTAAAATTGCTGCTTCGCCAAAACTGCGCCGTAGTCCGAGAGCAGCCGTAGCATGACGAGGCCTCGCTCGAAAGAATCGTTTTGATCGACCTGTTCGTACTCGCGATGTACAATCTCCCTGGAAATCGCGTTGTTCGGCTTACTGCCCTGGTGCTGCAGCTCGCTCAAAAATATATCTTGCAAGTTAAATATATCCGAACTGAGCTTAGTTAATTTGTCTAGAGTTTCATATTTCTTTTCTTCCCGCCCGACCAGGGCTACGTCCAGGTTGACGACATTCAAAAGCCAACCGAACACACTCACTATATCACGCGAGTTGCTCAGTAGACACACGATGCTCTCTTTGTTTTCTGTTGCATAAAGGCTTGAATTGTTCGAGCTCGTCTCGTTTTCCCGATGCGTTTCGACTGCAGTGAAGGCTGCACAACGGTGAAATTCGACGACTGCCATCTGTAAGCGGTGCACCAGGGGCAGATGCAGGACGTCTTCCTTCCCTTGACTGTCTTCTATGAATGCGCTGACTGCGTTGTGCCATGACGTGTTGTACGCGTACTGTGCCTGGAAGGGGGGGGGGTTCCATTAATTAAAAAATTCTAAGTTCACTTAACAATTGCGTGTGAAATGCACAGCCCATTCCGAGGAGAAAGTCTCTGCCCTAGTCGTCTTAATTCCTTTTTGTGGGAATGAAAGAAGTTCATGAGTCAAACAATGACCTTTATTCGGCTTTACCTCTTTTACAGATTTCGTTTCATTATGGATGAAGATATCACCTTCGAGTATAATTTTTTTAGAGTGTCCTAACTTTATTGCTACTCCTATAAAAATTCTGAATTTTTTAACGTGTCTCATCTCATTGTTATAACGAGACGGTATGCAAAAGTATTCCATTTTATTTTCTATATTCTTTAAAAATGTCAAGGATTTCGAAGCACTGGGAAAAAAGTGATGGTAAAATTTGCAAGTATACTACTAATTTTGCCGCTATTTATGTAAATCACATGGAAAATAAATTAACATGATGTACGTAGACAGATAGTCTAAAGGACTGTTATAGGACTCATGAAGCCGTCGGTGCATATTAAATGATGATGACATCATGGTGGCAAGCTTAGAATAGATACTATATATTTAATAAATGATAATCGTTCATGATACCCTAAGTGCAGAAATCATCTTAAACAATTAAACCACCATGTTTAAATGCTTATTCCACTAGCTTGAAAATGGTACAAAGCGAAGATTAAAAGTGTTAGATTCACTTCACCCAGAATTTTTAAAAGAATGAAAGAATTTCCATAGATTTAATCTGTTTAGTGCGGAGAAATCTAAGCATGTTGGCTCGGAATGAAATGATACAACACTCGTTCATGGCGTCGTGGAAATTTGTTCTGTACTCTCGTCACTTATATTTTCTTCTGCACTAATGAAGGTTCCTCCTTAAAAATATTTGTTCTACTAAAGACAAATCACGAAATTTTCGACTCTAAATGGTACTGAAAATCTTGAATTTCGATGTTATCATGGGTGTGAGCATCAATTGACTCATAAATAAAAAAATAAGAACTCGCGTAAAATCAGTTTTATAAGCACAAGCTATCGTTACACAGGTCAGTACACAGGTAAGTGACAGCCGGTACACAGGCCAATACACACTCCAGTATACAAACGAGTACACATGACGTTACACAGGCCGGTACACAGGCCAGTACACAAGCGAGTACACGGGCTGTTACACAAGTGAGTACACAGGCCGTTTCACAAGCCGGTACAAAGGCCGGTACAGGACAATACATTGGCAGGAACACAAGTTTGAGTTGCACATCAAACACAAGCATCATGAAGCGTAAAATTCGTTGTTAACACAAAGCTCGCATTAATGGATCAGACTCAGATATAATGACATTACACAGCTGACTTACATATGCCTCTTTAAGTCGGTCGAGATCATCCAGGGTTTTGAAAATTTCGAAGCGGCATCGTTGGCATTCGAAGTATTTATGGCTTCCAGGAGACTGTAGAATGTTCTCGGCGCTCAAATTTGCCCATCGATATTTAGCCCAGTCACCCTTGTCTATCTTCACCTTACTTTCTTCTTCGTGGTCAACTTTTTCCTCATCTTCGAAAATAGACTCGTCATTTTCATTTTGAGATTTAGGCTGTGAGAATTGTCCCGCATAGGCAAGAAAGTATTCTTCCTTCAAAGCAAGACCGTCCTCTGGAAGAACTATTCTCGTTCCAGATTCATCACCCTGGTCTTCTTCCTCATAAACAGACAGCACTTCATTATCATTTTCAAGGTTTTCACGATTGAGGAGATTTAGCGTCGATTGCCTGTCTTTCTTCACGTACCTGCCGCAACACACTGCAGCCAACAATACCATGCCTAGGCAAAAATATACCTTCGATAAGGACATGTTCACTCTATCACTGATGTGTATTTGAGGTCACACACGTGTTCGCAATCACAAATTCAGTTTTCCCAAGCTTATAGGAAGATACAAGTCGATAATGTTCAATGAACACCTTCTCCTGACTAATTTACAGTACTTCGTCGATGGCAGTTCTGACAGGTGTGTCCAGACCGGGGAGCGAGATGTGTCTCTGTGGGTGAGGGAGAGGGCAGTCCTGTTTTATACTGCTTGTACGACTGCACAAAACTTCAATTGCGGTGTTCGATTCACGTTTTGCTCTCGTGATGCTCACGTTTATTGTGTCTTATCATTATTTTTTCGCATGTCATTAAAGGTTAGGTTCGTTTTGGATGTCGCATTCGTTTCCCACAGAATCGTAGGGTGGTCGATAGAATGGTGCAATCGTGACCAAAATGGAGGCTGGAAATCTATCGAACCTTCTCGAAAAACTGTCCCGCTGGTTCCCCGGTAAAATTTTTCATTTTTTGTTTTAATAACCCAATGTTAGAATCAGCCCACTCTGGCAAACATATCCTCAATAAAACTAATTGGAGAAGTAATTTAATTATGTGATTATATTTTTACCACGAGGTGCTATTCACGAAAATGTGTTTATAGATGTGTGCACTCATATTCCTGTTGCCCCCTGATTCTACGGCTGTTTTTAGAAAATATTTATATTTTTTCTTAGTAACTGGCTTTTTTTGCGTTTCTTATTTCGAATTTTTAATCTTTTGTGCATTTCTAAGCATCTCTGTAGCTCAGCAAGCGTCATTGTATTTTAAAAAGGTCTCTGCACTTTTAAAGTTATCCCTGTAAAATTTCGAGTTATTTACTAGGCCATGGAGCGGCATGCAAGATCGTATAGAATATGAGTAGGAAAAGATTACCGAAAGATAATTATCTGCTATTGTTTAAAAATACCTGTTCAACATATGAGTGCAATAGGAATGGCAAGACTCTTAGGACATGGGTTCAAGAAAACCAGAAAATGAATTTTCACAATTTTTTTCATTTCTCATCAAATTCGCTTAAAATCGTTTGCATTTAAATCTATCCGCTATGAAAGCGAGATATTCGACGGGTAATTGTTGTAAGAACGGATACTCAACTTTTCATTTCTGTACGAAATCGCCACCTGCATGTTAAGTTACCTCCCGAAAAATGGCCAAAAATTGCATTTTTGGTTCT
>VOMN01014488.1:0-13199 GCA_014899125.1 Orchestia grillus
CTGTATGTGAATGATATCGGAATAAACGATTTTTCTTTCTTTCTTGATCTTATTGCATGTGTTTCAATGTGCAAAGAACCTTAATTATAGACAGATTTCTGAAAAACCACTTACTTTAGCATTTTGAATTTTTTTCACAATTTTTCACATTTTCTTCAGATTTCCATACATGACCAACTTTAAAAATAAAAGAAAAATAGTTCTAGAATTTCTGCTTGCATTCAAAATTATCAAATGAGGTACATTTCATTATTGAAGGAAAAAAATAAAGTCAACTACTGTGAATCAAACTCAATTTACCCTTGATGTCTTTACTCCCCTTTAATCCACAAAGCACAGCAAATGTCTCATAAGATAGATAAATATGTAGTGCACACTATCAGTAATTAGAATTAGTAATGAAAATTATTTATGTGAAATTATACTTAATATTAAATTATGGATTCTATTCATTTTAGTTCATATTTCCTACTTATTTAAACCAACTCATCAATAATTATCAAAGTATTACAAAAAGAAATTAGGGAAACTACAATTTACAATAGCTAGCAATCTGCACTCATGAATTGTAAATAACGTTTCAATTCATAAATTAAATAGTTCTTGTATGGAATCAGTAATGATGCTTCAGAGGAAAAAATATGGAAGTCTACATTATAGGGTATAGATCATCATTAAAAAACAGATAGAAATATTTTCCGTTAATTAGTCTATAAGAATTTGTATGTTACTAAGTTTAATTCTATAATAGAAGTTGGTAAAAAAAATAATAAATTGAGTATTCTAAATAAAAATTTGTAGAAAATAAAAAGGTTTCATTAAGAATTTACATCTATAATATAAAAACTCAATCATAAAAGATTACCAATAATGATACAGGAATTGTGACTTGTAATTAAGGAATTCCTAAGAGTTGAAGTCAGACCTCATGTCTTCAGACTTGGCAACCTTTGTTACACCACTCTTTAAGAGAAACACGGCTGTCTACTTCACACTTGGTTACTCTGTAACAAAACTATGCATAGCCTGCAGTCCATCAAACCACAATTGGCCTTGAGCTTTATCAATAAAAACATGCAATGAGATATTAGGACCAGAAGCTCAAAGAGTATCATGAAGACTTACTTGACCAACCTGTCGATGGCAACAGAAGTTGAGGCAGCCAAGGAGGCACATTGCTGAGCATGCAGCCCAGGGCAGCGGCCGCAGCAACTCGAGTGTCCCAGGTCTTTGACGAGAGGAGGTGCAGGAGCCGCTCCAGCAAAGCCCGCAGCTCCTTGGATTCGCTTGTGCAGCCTTTGATGACATCCCCCAGCTGACTTGCAGCAGCCTTGCGAGTTACAGCACTGCTGCTGCTCTCCAGCAGAATGAACAAACGGTCTAACCTGGAAAACACTACTTGTTATAGATCTCAATATCCACAAAAAAAAGAATACACACTGTGTTAGAAATTACAAAAAATAGTATGTTTATTAATATATGAACACAAGCCACTAATGTTAGGAAAAACCATCCTGGTCTGCCTCAGAAATGTGGGTCAAGTATGCATATCAAATGCAGGCAGAAACATGATAGCACACGTGTAACGAGTCCAGTACACAACATCACTATGCAGGGAAGTGATCCTCGTCACCAAGGAAGTGTAGACTAGACTCACTCGATATACTCTGAAAGTTCTTAGATTTGAAATAATTCTCCCTCTGGCATATAGCTATATTGTTTTGATATAATTTGAAGTAGAAATGTCTATATTCAGTAAACCAAAAAAAGAAATTTGTAAAATACTTAAAGGTGACTGAGTTACGTGTATTTTATACATTAGGTATATTAATGAGTGAGAAATTGAAAATTTACAAGTTACAAGAACTCAGTCTATTTTTCACCTTCTGTTGAGAAAGAAAATTCAAGTAGCAAGCCTATTAGTGAAGCAAAAGGACAAAAATCAGTGAAAAAGGCTTCAACACAACAATAAGTGTTATGGAAAAAAAAATACAGAAACTAAATTCAGTGAAGATGAGCATAGCAAGATACTAGAGTAACTGAACAATGCTAAATTAGATTCATGCCACTTCAATTAAATTTGATTAGGAAAATATATCCAACACACGGTCAATTCCCTCTAACTCAGGGTAGTCTGTGAGGACTTCCTTATGGAATGCTCCCTCAGTTTCATTATTTAGCTATTTAAATAGGCACTTAAAAAGTCTTTTCTGTTGTTATAACCAAGTTCACCTCAGCCAAGTTTGGGCACTGAGTTTGACACCACCCATATGGTACATATACTTGAGCAGTGTTACTCCCAATACAACATAAAACGGGCTATTTCACTAAATATTTTCAAGAGAAATATTGGAAGACAACTTTGCAGTATCATGATACACTAAGGTAATACTATAAGGTAGTATATATACCTATTTATTGATAGAATTAATAAAATGGTAACATCTGTTCTTTAGTGATGTATGTTTGAGCAATTGTAGTTTTCAGTAGCAGCAAATACCAAGATTTGACTGTGCCAACAAGTTTCAGATAATTTTCTTCCCTTGCTGATTTTCTAATTATAATTCCTAATTTCTGGACAACTCACACCAACTCCATGCATCCAAATACATTCAAAATGATTTGACTATACTGAGCTAATTGAAGGATATAAAAGTAAACTTGTTTCAAGTTTTCTGCTTCTGATATAACTTTACTTGGTTCATATTTGTACTAACTCTGTGTACAGCACACAGCATCCTATTTAATGTACAGTTTTCATCATAGTCTCATTGGATAAAATTCTACAGTCATGGTATAAAGCTCCCTTTCCACATGAAATGTGATCCATTAAGAGCAAAGTACAGTGATCATTTAGTATAGACTAAAGAAGGAACCTATGCCCAAGGTGAGTTCCCACACAAGATCCCTGATGCATAGGAACAGCAAGTTACAAATGAAGAGGATGGAAAAACCAATAAGGATCACAAAGGAAAAATTGAAAAAAGGCCCAAAAGATAGAAGTCCAAAGACCTATCTAGAACTGAGGTAACCTGACAGTGCTCCATGGGAATGCCAGTCTCCACAGCATGTGATAGATGACCTAACCCTATTGTTTATCCTATGCCTCTTGAGAGGTTAGTTCCATTGAACAGAACTTTTCTTCACAGAGGTGAAATTCCATTTTCAAAAAGCTCATAAATGGAAAAATTCAAGATTATTTCACTTGCACCAACCAGTCTTCAACTCTTATATGCATCTTTCTGCAGACTTGCAAATTCTCTTAGTTACACCAAGTTAAGTCAGGTTAGGTTAGTTGATTTGCCCTACAACAAAGATAGTCATAACTTATAAAAACATTGCCCTAACATTTATAGAGTTTGCCTCAAAATGATATACTAGTATCACGCCATTTATCATTTCATCTCTGAGAAGAAAGGTCTATCCAATGAGACTAAACACTGAATGCTGTGCAATCAAAGCTTCATGTAGTATGTCTACTTATAGCAAATATTTACTGTTCACTCATCCAAAATGCAAGAATTATAGGTTAAACTAAAATAAATGAACTTATCATTGCTCTAAAAAAAATTAAAGGCTTAGGCAAGGAACAAATATATGCTCATAGGCTCCCTGGTGTGTTGGCCTTGTAGCCAGGAGGATCAGGGTTCAAATCACGGCTCAGATGAGGCATTTCACGTAACGAGGGAGTACTTCCCTTGGAAAAAGAAGCTTAAATTGCACATTTTTCACATCCCTCATCATATCAGTAGTTGTGAGGCATTGGAAACCCAACAGTAAAACATGTTGGAATTAATAAAGGTTCATAAGTCCTATTACTGCAAATGTAACATGTGGCCACAAATTAACAAGACAATAGTTTCAGATGAATTAAAGCTCTAAAGCTTCAATCAATCTGAGCTGTACTGAAAAACCAAAAATAATTCTACATTTTTGAGCCCTGATTTATGGCTTTATAAGTATCAGATTTGAAGTCATTAATTTCAGTCATAGTGTCATTTAAAACCCTAATATATTATATGGGCATGGTAAGATTTTTTGTAAATAAGCCTATAAATTTCTAGAAATTACTATCCACAGTAATTACAGGCTTTTGTGCAGCCAGCCTTCTTTTTTTTTACTTTATAAGCCATAAAAATGTAAGCTCATTGACTTGGGCTGATGGCTTAATTGCTCAACTCATACTGAGTTCATCTTAGCCCAATGGTTTATAAGATCACAAATTTTTCAGACATTTTTATAATGCTGAGGGATCAGAGTTAGAGGCCAAATTAAGATTCCAAAAAATGTTAGGAGTCAGTATTAGAGAAAGCTTCTTCCATTTGTGCACTTAATGTGCAGGGTAAAATATAACCCAGTGAGCCCCAGGCAAGGGGCTACCATTTTATAACCTGATGAATCAAAGTGAGGTTGGTTACTCATTACTTATTAGAAACAAAAATGCTGTAATCAACTGTAGTTGGTGATTTTTAGGATTGTCATATTCAGGTTTTGAAAATATATCAAACAAATAATATATTCATAGACTGAAATTACATCCTGCAAATTGGAGTCAGAATCCTAGTGATACCAAGAGTTGGACTTTAGACCCGCTGATACAACAACCCTGGTATGTGCTCAATCTGATCACAAGGACAAATTCAATCTTTCCCACAATACTCAAGTGATGCCAGTCAGCTAATTATTCTTCACAGACAAGCTATATTGATGAAACACTAACTTTATCTTACTCTAGAAAAGAAGGAAGGGCACATTTGCCATCAATTGTATTTTTTTAGCAGCCAGAATTACTTTTTTTTACTGAAAATCTCAATTTGAAGCATAAATTCAAACAAAGCAATAAAATCTGAAGAATAATATCACACTATATCACAAGGAAAATACAGCTATAAATTTCTGCAGCACAAATATCCTTTGCAAATCCAGTTGGCACATATTAGGAAGCAACCACTCTCATCAAAGTGAATTATTGCCAAAAATAATAGCAATTTTGGAAGATTTTTCAAACACAATTCCATTTCAAATTTTTTCCATATGCAAATAGTGCATCAAATGCTTAATAATAGGGAAATAAAACTGACCAGGAAAATTAAAAAAAAAACTATTTTTAGCTTATCCTATACAATAATAGAAAAAAATATAACTTATTATAATGATAATTCTGAAAATATTAAAAATACTCCTATAATAATAAATAAATAAACGAGTACCCTCAATTTTAATCCTAAGTTTCCATATGAAAGTAAAGATATCACATGCACTTCTTATTTTGAGTACTGGCAAATTTACTTAACCTGATTAATAAATCAAGCAAAAAGAATTTTATAGCCATCAATAACAGAATTCAATGTATCCAATTCTTTCTATAGGTAACACAGTTCACTTTTTTGCCAACAGAATATCACAGAAGGTTAGTCAAGCTAGGTCCAAGAGCACTTACACTTCATAAATGGTGCTCTCACATCACAACTTTATTTTCAGTATGTTAGATATTAGTCATTTTGAAAAGTGTGTAATTGCAATCATAAAACAGATTACAATGCTATGTAAAAGTCAATAGCTATTTTCATGATTTACAATATATCAACCCCACAAGATTAAAAAAAATGTATATTTAAGATGGATGTTGAACTAGGAAGCTACAAAAAACAAGATGTGAAATACTCAAATTAGTTTTTGTACAATTGATAATCATACACTCAATCTTGGCAACCTACTTGTCAAG
The DNA here is from genome assembly GCA_014899125.1 of Orchestia grillus. Taxonomy (NCBI): domain Eukaryota; kingdom Metazoa; phylum Arthropoda; class Malacostraca; order Amphipoda; family Talitridae; genus Orchestia; species Orchestia grillus. The sequence goes on from VOMN01014488.1 coordinate 5,726, forward strand.
GTCACCAAGAGTTAGTTAGTTGATGTGTGATAACTAATAAACACTTTTATATCACAACACTCCTTAAAAGTCCTTATATACACCACTGTCATTTATTTTATTAACCCTTACATGCAGAGTGATAAATTAAAAAGAAAAACCATACCTGCTATTCATTCCAAAAATATAATGCCACAGTTTTGATCAACTAAGTTAAATAATTAGGTTACTTATACAGAATATTTTTTAGCAATTATTTACTGAAATTAACATCACCCGAATCAACATTGATATGGCATTAATACTATTGAGCAATGTCATCGGGCTACATGAATAATAATTGAGAATCAAACAAAATATGAAAACCGCAAACTCGACACAGACACATTAAAACTAATATCACGGAAGACCCTACCTCAGTCGCGATCATTTTTATACTGTGAAGAGCTAGGAGGAACACTCGGGTTTTGCTACCGCCCTCTTCTCCTGATTGGTAGAGAGAACATTTAACGCATGCGCACTATACAGTAAATGAGGGCGGGAGTTCAAATACGTACTTTGGAAATGAGAAATTTGTAGCATGATCTTAGTGAGATATAAAAATGAATGAAACAACTTCTTCATCCATTTTAACTTACAATAACAAGGAGATATAAAACGTTTTATTTAGCGAATGATGAACGGGACCTTCAGCGCTCAGTCTGAGCTAGAGATGGACAACACTTTGAATTACGATGTCAAAACTACTGGTTGCAATGCAATCAAAAATACAAATTCGTTTCCTATTCTCTAATATAGTATATTATGAGGTTAAGAAACATAATTAAAATTTAGAACAGAACTGTCAAATTGTTAAATCGCCTATAATATTTAATGCAGGATTTGCAAAGAGTATACAAAGTTGATTTAAAGTTGAAATGAAAACTCGGTTTACTTCCTTTGTAAGAATGTATTTTGTACATGATTTAGTCATGGATAGTGCTTGAAATGCCAGTTAATATTGTTCTTGAGCCAAATACGTGCCCAAATAATAGTAATTAAGTTAATGTCATCAAAATTCACAGTAGAGCCTCATCTTGACGCAACGCTCACTCGGCCCCAGATCAACACAGCTTTGAACTGCCCCAAACCGAGAGAAATGATTCACTAAGTAACTAAGAACGCATGACTTATGAGTCGTAACAATAAAAAGTGCTAGGTATAAAATACCTCCATCTAAAGAATAAATTGTTTTATTACTTGGGCTAAATCGCGAATTTAATAAGCTTGAATTTGAAAGTAATCTAAATTAGGTAGGCCTTTACAAAAAAAAATATGAAACCCCGTAATAGTGAGACAAAATGTTGAAAATTAGACTAAACAAGGCCTCTTGTAGAATCATGCATCCACATGCGCCTACTCTAATATGCATCATTACAGAAAGTGCATTATTGAAATAAGCACTATATCCATTACCAATCACTACTATTAAGATTTCATACGTTAGACTCGGCAACCACAATTTTTAGCAATTAAGTCTCGTAGTCACTTCCGAACTTCCACTGCACCACGTGTTCAGCCAATGCCTCCTATATCTACCTGTAAATATTAGGAGGCATTGGTTCTGCTTTAGACGTTGGTACGGTAACATCCGCGTGCTGCCGAACTCGAGCGGCGTTTACACGACACCGTCATTTTTAAATGTGCCAGTGCACTGAAAATTTTTGTAAGCGTCAAGGAAGTCGTCCCATCACTTTTCCGAAAATTGTAAGATTTCTGGCTTTTATCCTTATATCATTCAAGAATGTTTACTGAATGGTGTGACAAAGTTCCGTACAAATCGGACGGTTGGAACGGGAGTGAAGGGGGTGAGGGGGAGGTAAGTTGGGAAGGGGTAAGGGACTTTCAGACGCCCTAGAAGCGGGACATTTTGGGCATTTAGCTATTTTTTTCTGTTATATTAATGTATAATATGCATTCATGAGTGTATTGGGAGGCGTAAAAACTTTTATTCTAGATATTTTGTTTTTTAGTAACTAATATGCCTTTGTATTACAATATCCCGGCAATTCCTGTTTGATATTATCGTTTTTACTATTCCACGCATTGTAATTTATCTACACGATCAAGTGCATTGACCTGGCGTGCTGATTTGACGATTTGTCGGTTTGTGAAAGTGGGTGGTTCCTCCCCCGCTCCCCCTTCCCTGTAAGTCAGCCGAGCAACCACTTCTCAAGCCCAAAAAACTAAAGCGCTAACATTCAGGAATACCGCGGGACCACAAAAATGTTATTAAGAGCCAAATAGGTGGTTTTGCATAAATTTTTCATTCATTTATTTTGCATAACATCATTAGGGAGTATATATGTATATGAAACTCTCCTGTAAAATTCGGATTTTTTGCATTTCAAAGCCAAAAACATATACAGTTTTAGTCGTACGTAAATGATATAGAGCTCATTCGATAGGAAATTTAAATGCGCATAATCTGATGTCACAGAAATTTAATTTTTCGAGTTTTAAAAAAGATAGCCTCAGAGTGAAAAAAATACTAGGCAAAATTTCTTTTTTTTAAATCATAAAAAATCGAGAAACTGATTTATCCAAAATCGTAGATATCAGAATATTGTACACACTGAGATACATAAAATAAGACCTGTCCAGTCTTTCTAGTGCTAATATTGTGGGTGTTTTTAGTTTTTGAAAATTTTCCAAAATTTTGTTTTCTTCTGATATCTCGTTTTCTTTCAAGAATTCAAAAATTTCTCAGGAGCAAAATTTGTTCCTTTACTCGAGTTACATAAGGGTGCCAAATTTAAAGGAGATCCGTCCCATAGGGAAAAACGATGGTCGAAAATGGACCGACCCCCTTAAACTTCTTTAGTTTTTAGTGCTAGAGGCTAGACTTAAAATCTTTACTGTGTTTAGTAGTCGTGATTGTTTTTGTGTCAAGTGTTTAAACATTGGAATATTTTATGTTATTTCAGCATACCGGTGTCTTGGGTAACTTGTTACGGACTCCCGTACAGTGACGCCTTGAATTCTTATTTTCTTTCCGCCATGTAATTACCATAATGTCACTGTAATTTGTACAGTCTATTTTTATGTTTTCAGTGATATTTTAAGTTAGTATAATTTTTGACTGTGTTAACTTCAACAATACCTCAGCCATTGTCTCAAATTGAGAATGGTGAAAATATAGGATGTTACTTGATATATTATTCGAGTATTGACGAATCTCGATTACTCATAATCAATAGTGATTTACTTTTACAAAGACAATAAATCTCACCTATTTCCGGAGTGAATTAAGTTGGCTCGAATATTGAGCTAAAACCAGGGACAAACTCGGAGCTGGGTGCTCAACAGCCCCGAGTTTGTGCAGACGCCTCTGGGCTGGTCTGTGATCCCCCTCCAGCCGCCTCACTAGGAGCAAACATCTAGGTGCCTCATCCCAGAACCCGCAGAGAAAATTCCGACCTAATGAAGCTTGTTGACTTTTCCTCACAAGCAACAATCCCATCAAGCTAATTATCAGACTGTTTGGAAGCGATTCCTTAGAAGTCCCAGAAATACAATAAGCGAAGTTCAAAATTGCTTTTTTCTATTGCACCCTCGTCTGGAAAATTGACAATAAAGGTGACGGCTTGGGCCTCTCTAAAGCTGATAACTCCCTCACTGCTCCAAATCTAACACTCTCGTCCGTGCTTTTAGCAGAGTTATTCGTTATTATTTGTCCGAAATATAGAGAATTTAGTGGGCTTTATTTTGAGACCGATTTAAAGTGTGTCGGAGCAACAGGCAAAAGTAAGACCCGTAACAGCGTGAGAGACTGGCAAAAATTCGACGGAAAGCAAGGTCGTAAGAGTGCTATTTGAGAGCCTGTTTTTTTTTTGGTTATTTAAGAAGAAAAATATACTTTGTACGTAGAAAATTTTATGAGCTTTCATTTAAGACCAATTTGACAGTTTTATGTGTAATACGTAATAAATAAGACCATGGTAAAAGATTTCCCTGCATTTGGGGGTTTTCCTTAAATAACTAGTGGTGTCCAACTTAGTGTCGAGAAACAGTACTCCCGTCTTTCTAAGATTTATGAACCAGTATCAATTTAGCTGATGGGAATAGTGGATGCATACAACAAAGTTATTGAAGAAAACTTGAACGGTTAGCCAGCAATGTACTCGTATTGTCATGAAAAATTCTGTCAGAAATAAATGTAGCTAATGAAAGTAATTAAAGAATTCAGATGATGGTTTGCATTTTATTAATAACTTTGAAAACCCAAAGAATGAACAGTTTACTTCCCACAAATACGAAACGCAAAAATGTACGCATGATGTTAGGTTTGACCAGAAAATTTACTTTTTCGTAGCTTCGAACATTACAGTTAAAGCCATGAAATTGTGTTTTTAAGTTTTAGAAAATATGTTTTTACCGTCAGTTAAGGCTTGAAGTTAATATGTAAAGTCTGAAATACAAAGTGGGCCAAAAGCCACGGAACGATTGCAATATGTAATCATTATGCCACTAATATTTTTTTCCTTTTTTTTCACGTATGCCATAGATCATTACTTAGGAATTAATTGTAGAGATGCATAACGTTTCACAACGTACCTAAGTTGTAAAATTCTTCTATCAACGAGACGGGTCAATTAATCATTTTAACGCTAAGAGCATATCGTCGACATTTCCCCGTGAGAGATGCAGCAACTACGATCACTATTCGGAGCGTGGTTGGTCGTTGTGAAGTACGAGGAGCAGTGAGTGGTCTGAGAGGTCTCCCACGAGCTGGGTGACCTCGCACTGTCATAATGAGACCTGGTCGAGAGTGCGAGAGTGTTGCGCACAATCCTGGAACGTCGACTCGAAGACGCTCCGGACAACTTGGGATGTCTCGAACTTAGCTGCGAAAAGTTCTTTGTGCCCTCAGCGTTTTTCCTAAGAAAATACAGTTTGTACAGCAGTTGAAACCGCAAAATTGGGAGCCCAGGCTCCAATTTGCGCTCAAAATCTAAGAATTGGCCGGAAATGAGTCAAATTTCTCACAAGAATTGATCATGTCTGAGGAAGCTCACTTTCACTTCAATGGGTTCATCAACAAACGAAATTGCCGTTTTAGGCGCACTGAAAATTCAGGAGCCCAACACCGGAGAGAGCTGCACCGCATGAAGTGTGTACACGGCGTGGTGTTCCGTGGCAGCCAATGAGATAATCTGGTATTAAGAACCTGAAAAATGAATGTCATTCAAAAAACGTCATTTATCCTACGTGAAATATTCTTCATATTTTGTAACTCAATAAATTTTCATATTTTCATAGCGTGTTTAAAATTCCATAACTACGAAAAATAAAGAAGCTATTAAATTTCGAAACCCCTCAGTGACTTTTGGCCCACCCTTTACAATGGCTGACTACCTTTCGAACATCGAATGTAGAGAATTTCCATTTACAAGAGCACTACCTACCGCTTGAGTGATCACGAGTAAACTCTTTCTGGTCTATTTAATTAATTAAAGGAGTCAGTCTCGTCTCCTCGGAACGTGTCCTTCGCTCACTCCTGCTGCTCATTGGTCATTTAATCTGCTCCCCCCCCCTCCCCCCAGCGCAGCATGCACACCAACCTCGCACAAACTGCTGTGAGAAAAGTTCGCTGTGAAGGAGCCCGGACGGAGTGATGGTTCAGCTACCGTACAGAACTTGAACTTGCCGTGAAATGTTCTTCCTACTTCTAAAGCAGAATTCTGTCGCGAATGTTGTATAAGTTTTTCATGTGTAACAGAGCGAAGTATGTGTATCAAATTCCGCAGTGCATTTTAATGGTAAAATACTTCTCTAAAAATATGGAAATCATGGATGTAAATATTTTGATACAAAAATTATAAAGCTATTGTAGTATACTCGGTAAGTTTTATGTTTGAAAACAGGATTTGTACGGTTTACGTTGCATATATTATGCGACAGGAGAAAGCATATTTTTTTTATTTCTTCGGTAGCAAAATTGGTTCAAGTTCCTCCCATCGACAACTAATTTTTAAGCAAATTATTCTGTACTTTAATCTGGAGGATCGTACGCATCGTTAGACTATGAATGTTAGTTCAAGCAATTAACAAAGAATTTGTGATGCCATGAATGTTTAGTATATCCGTCGATTACAAATCAAGCATTTCATGATGACGTTAAAAAATCCCAATTTTCGAAAAGTTTATCAATAATGTTCAATACTGTTACATCAGCAGAGTCTACCAACTCATTATAAGTCACACTTAATACTAAAAGATTAACATATTTGAATATCCAGAAATGTGATGAACATTTTTTTTGAAGAAGATTATGATCAAGGCATATAAATCGCAAAATTTTCAATCTGCCTTTTTTCTCCTAGCAAAATGAACAAACAAAGCAAATTGGAAATTTTTTCAATTAAGATTCAAAGAGTATTGAAGGATTGAAATCTAATAAAATGAGAAAATTTCCCTTAAAAAAGGCTGCACATGAGTGTGGCGTGGGCGAGAAGGCCCGTGCACACCACTTCCAAGGTGCTCCAAGATGTGCACTGTAGACACGGCTTAGACCCTTCCTGCCCTCGTAACTGAGTGAGTAGAGCAATGGACTCAGTGTGGGTCGCCATGTGGCTCACGTCTCAAATGACAGCCAGTGTGTATGTTTCCTTTGGTACGTTAATCTCGAGCTGACAGTTTTGTGTACGTTTCCTTTAGTGCGTTAATCTCAAGCTTACAGTTTTGTGTACGTTTCCTATAGTGCGTTAATCTCTAGCTGACACTTTTGTGTACGTTTCCTGTGGTGCGTTAATCTCTTGCTGATAGTTTTGTGTGCGTTTTCTTTGGTGCGTTAATCTCGAACTGACAGTTTTGATGCATCGAATGCATATTACATTTAGGACATAGTTTATACAACTAAAAATTGCAATTTTAGTCTCATTTTTCATCCCATTTACATTGATGCTCACCAGTTTACATTTCTATCTGGCCACACGGCTCATGAAATATATATTATTTGAGTTCGTGCTCCCATATGCTTCAGATATTTTCAACAGACGTTCAAATTTCAGCATGAATACAAAAGGACATTTTTTAATATTACCTGTCCATAACACAAGGGAACGTAACTTCATCTAATTTACATTCGGCAGCGTAAATTTGAGAATCAAAAATCTCACTGAAGAGTTTATCTTAGCCTTTCATTTACAAAATGATCACGATATTACTACTACTACTTCGGGAAAAGATTGGTTTGCAAAATTCGCTGACGCTACTTTAATTAAAGAGGTCGCTTCCTTCTAGTCTGACAGAAATATATCTAAAATTTGATTCAGTATCAATACCGTAGTATGATTTTCGGTATCAGTTGATGAGTAAGGATATTTACATGGATGTGTACGCTTAGCATACAATTTGAAACAATTTGAAACAACTTATTACCACAAGTGTTGCGTCATCTAAAGATAGTACAAACATGGATTTCTCATACCATTACAATGGACAGTTTTTTATA
>VOMN01014490.1:0-20441 GCA_014899125.1 Orchestia grillus
GAGACACAATCGGCCGTCAGAGAGACACAATCGGCCGTCGGAGACACAATCGGCATTCACAGATCAGTCCTCGGCAAAACAGGACTCTGAAACACCGCATGTCTACTGGCACAGCTTCCTGAGTTTAGCTGAGATGGAAACTTCATCCGAACGGATGCCGTCGCACAACAAACAGTTGGGACGATGCAAACAAGGGCCGGGCATCCGGAGGCCGAAGAGGCTTCCTCTTTATTACAAGATGCCCATTAATGAAGCGGGAAAATTGGTCCGGGCTTCAACTGATATATATGAATTTGCTTGGAAACTGAAGGAACTCACTTGTAATGAAAGTAAGAACAAGGAATTGCCTTAAACTCGTTTGCTGGAAATTACATTGACCTACGAAATATGGAGAACCACAAACTACAGCATAACTCTACGGTATTTCAAACCCACGTTTAACTTACTTTTTAGTGTTGTTTGGTTCACGAATGCTTTCGATTCTAAAACAGACTCTTTTGCATGCACGAACCTCTGAAAGCTGAACTGAAATAAATAAGTACTGAAGATAATAAAAGAAATGAGTTACCGAAGCACACAAAAAGATGACGAATATGTTCATCAGGAAACGGTCAACAGAGTATAACTTTAGATCCGATACACTTCTATCTTCTGAGAATTTACCCAAGCATTCAACTTTGTTAATTTAAATTATAATACAAGCAAACATTTGCAATGGTTTTACCACTTATAATAAGTAAGGACAAATATCAGACACTAAAGTTTTAATTAACGGATGCGTGAGTCCGATAGGAAACACTAGGATAAAGAGGTTCAAGTCGAAATATTCGGATATTGCAATATTCATGGTAGGTTAAAATTCCGATTATGGATCACTTGCACTATTACCAATTTTTATAATTAGAATTTACAATAGTACCATCTTCTACTAGTCGTAGCATGATGAAACAGCAGTGCTTTTTTCGCCTTTATTGAGTGAGAAAGGCGCAACTGCCGGACTTCACATGCCATTAAAAACTATAAGCCATGACATGTCTACCACATCACCGTCCAGCACCCGCCACCTGAAGGTGTTCACTAGTAGCCCCCCACGTCCAGTTCCTCCGCTAAGCTTTCCTCACCCGCAGTAGCTTCGGCGGCGAGACGTTTGTCGTAAAGTGTAGACTTGTACAGCACGACCTGTCGAGCCCTGGTTGTGACTTGTGCAGCACGACCTGTCGAGTCCTGGTTGTGACTTGTGCAGCACGACCTGTCGAGCCCTGGTTGTGACCTGAGCAGCACGACCTGTCGAGTCCTGGTTGTGACTTGTGCAGCACGACCTGTCGAGTCCTGGGTGGGGTCCGGCAATCATATTTCGAGAAGGAAAAAAAAGATTGCGTCACACTGTTTTGCAATAGACGTCCGGAAGGGCTGTACTGAAGCTACTTTGTAAAGGCTGCTGAGACAGGCTGAAGCTTGCTCTTTAGAGTCCTTTTATTGACGCATACATGAAAACAATTATTTTAGTTGTACTTTTGAGCGAGTTATGTGTTCTGGATCATTTCGTGCCAATGTTTTAAAATCGTAGCTAGACGTTATGACGTCACCAGTTAAAGTATATAATTTCGCCTAACGCCATCCACCAACGCCATCAACCAACGCCATCCACCAACGCCATCAACCAGCACCATCAACCAACACCATAATTCAAAGCCAACACCATCACCAGACGTTATCTCCCAACACTATCACAACCCCGGAGTCGCAATGTCTCTGCAGCGGAAGCTTCGCGTGACGAAGGCCTCTACCAGCCCCCTCGGCCCCCGATGAATTTCGTCGCTGTAACCAGAACGAGTTTCCGCACAAATAAATTTCCGCCACTGTGTTATGGGGTCACCTATTGATCGGGGCACGGGCTGCTGGCTGCCCCTCCTGGTGCACGGAGGAGGTGTGACCGACGAGCGAGAACACGCTGAGTGCTCGGGGTTTGGGTGCGTAATTAGCCGATGAATACTGTTGGGGGAATGACGGGTGAGACCTACGTAAGTGGATGGATATGTACGACGTATGGGGTTGTGAGGACAGACGGTTCCAGGATAAGGACCGTATACAACGGCAGTAAAAGATCAAATTCCCTCGTACTGGAGGTTATATAGCAAAGACTGATGCACTGTGTGTCGTAACGAAGAACAGAACCAGAGTAATTGTTTTCATGAGGAGTGAAGCCACGTGTGCTGGATGTGTTGTAAGAACAAGAGCAAGATTGGGGGAGGAATGGAACAGCAACTGCAGCTTCTACTGGCGAATAACAAACTAAACTACTGACCCCTTGGCAATGATCGATGTGTAGACAGAACGCTTGAGTCCTAAGGTGGTTAGTAGACGTTTGGCGAGTAGAAAATCACCGTTTATCGCGGGAACAATGTTCCTCGACTTGCGTGGAGTTAAAGTACGAGTACACGAACACGGTTAACAAGGACAGTCTCCATTAGTTACACACTGAAAAATGACCAGTGAAATGACGGAGGCTTCGACTGGTGAAAGCGAGTTGATGCAATCTTATTCGGAAACGTCCGTGAGAGACTCTCTCGTCCGTGGTTCAAGAGCAACATCAATTTCGCTTGAACTTTAAATCTACTAGATAATCTCAAACTCCACAGCCATTTCTTAAAACTGTGTTCGCGGCCAGAAACACTGCCATAACTCGGCTCACGAAGCGCGAGTTGCGACAGTTTACAGACGCAGGCGACGTTGCAAGATGGCAGTACCTACCGACATAAAGACCGCATGTTTCCATTCACCACAGCGCCGCCACCTTTGAAGCACAAAGCAAAGGCAGGTAATGGTGCTCTATTTATGTGCTTTCTGGAGGAGGTAAGCCTAAAAATATCGTCTTCGTGCGTGCTTTGCTGCTGAAATCACCTCATTGCTAATTACGAGAGACGTACTTCCAACTGTTTACTTCGACGTAGTATTTAAACAGCGTGAAAGACATTCAACAGTCCATGGGTGCTTCTCGCCATTCAAAAAAGAATAGTGATACTACAATTAAGAAATAAAACAAGAAATTTGAACATGTATCTGATTTCTGCTATCAAAAATGAACAAACCAATTACAAATTGAACATCATCAATCTCTCCTGTCATCATATTTAGAGCAAAGAACAATATGGAGCATGGCGAACACACCTAATACTAGGGCAGCCGACACGAATATGAAGCCCTGCCGCCCGGCCTGAGGTCCCGCCGCCACACCCAGCTCGCGAGGCCCGCTCTCTGTGGCCACCACTACGGTGTGGTGTGGTAGTTGCCACCGCGCCACAGCGGTGTGGTAGTTGCCACCGCGCCACAGCGGTGTGGTAATTGCCACCGTGCCACAGCGGTGTGGTAGTTGCCACCGCGCCACAGCGGTGTGGTAGTTGCCGCCGCGCCACATCGGTGTGGTAGTTGCCACCGTGCCACAACGGTGCAGTAGTGGCCGCCGCGCCGCAACGGTGCAGTAGTGGCCGCCGCGCCACAACGGTGCAGTAGTGGCCGCCGCGCCACAACTACTAAACGGTGGCTCCGGTGTAGTAGGTGCGCGGCTGCAGCTCGGCATGCTGCCAAACGCTGAGCACCAGTACCGAGAGGCGTTAGAAAACAGGGATAACAATTACAGAACGGAACACGTCGGTGGCACCGGTGTTAGAAAGGAGTGAGGAAACAATCACTGAGAAGAGGATGTTAAATGACGGTAGCGGCCGTGCCGGTAAAGGGCACGAAGTACAAATAGTAGCTAAAACAGCGGTTGCAAAAGTTCTCATCAATAACTGAAGTAAACAAGCGCGTGAGAGACTATGGTATCACCAAGAAGCACGATCACAAGCACGATGGCAATGTAAAACTGTGGATGCAGGTAACTGATTACCGGGAAGATGCATGTGCCCCCACGTTAACACGAGCCTTTGCTCCACCAACACGATTGGCCGAACCAATAGTAGGGGCAACGCTTTTTCGAATCAAGACAGAAGTATTTCGACTCAAGACCCTGTGAAAGGGCAATAAATAAGGTTCGCGTTGAGAGAAAACATACTCTCGGTTTTGAATGTGTACATTTTAACGTGTATTGAATTTCTTGTCTTCTTCATCGGTTTTTACGACAAACAAGTTCCAACATTTATTTACAGAATTTACATTTAAGATTTATACTTGAAAAGCATATCGTTTAAACGAAAAATAAAATATTTGGCATGCGCCACGCGAAAATCAATCTAGAGAGAATGAGAAGGCGGGTATAGGAAGGTCAAGAACACACTCATTGGAAAAATATTCACCGGAATTCGTTCTTGCACGAATAGTAATTTTCCATGAGGTATGTATTAAGGCCCACTAGATACAAATATTGGAAACGAACGTCAGGTGTGAGATATGTTTCAGGGCCGAAGTGGTGGGGTAAAACAGTGGAGGGGCACGTTTCTTCAGCCCGTATGGCATACACGGAAATAAGGCGACACGTGAAAGAACGGAGCTCTGCAGTGTGTGGAGTTACAAACGCGCTGACACTCCGAATGTAAATTACCAAGTAAATTAGGTACCTGCACCAACGTGTAACTTGGTACCGTGATAGTTTGGACTGGTATCCGCAAGAACGGGCATCTCTGTACAAAAACGCAGGGAAAGTGTTCACAAATATGGGCACACTTTCTTAGAAACTAATGATATCAAGTAATGCGGTTCCGGTAAAAGTTCCATGCACGGATTTCCCTCCCTGAGTGCGAGCTGGAATACAAATGGTGTCTCGTGCAGGTATAACATATACATTTCCAATGAGAAATTTAGCACGTGGTACGAGTTCACAGGAATTGTTCTTAATGGAATACAGAGAAAAAGTGGCTTAATGAAGCCATTGAAACCATTCACTATTCGAGGTGATAGGTAGACATGGAAGATGGCGAGTCTCAACGATAAACATTCAGGACTTTCAAAAGAAGTAATGAAGTGTTTTGCGACCCTGCAACTGCAGCTGGGAAGGCAACACGCCAGAGCGAGACTACATTTAGAAAAGACAACTGGCACAAAATAACCGAGTAATATAACAGACTAGAAGAAGGCTAACGCTTGATATTTGTGTCTTACTCCCGTAGCATGATAAGCGTGATAAGGCAACTGCTTGTTAAGGCAATCTGGTCATATTTATAGCGCGAAATATTTGCAGTGGCATCACTTCTGTAGTAAACTTGAGACAAATGATCACGTCCAGCGGAGGTGAAGACTGATTAAAGTTCCTGCGATGAATGCAAATGTGAGGATTACCTGGCTTGCCAAATGAGCTCATTTACACTACAGCAGCCTGGTCTCTATTTTGACCGCTCTCACGCAAATGACGAGACGGAAATAGAAACACAGACTACCGTAAATTGAGCCGACCTAAGACCTGCCTTGTTAGCTGGTCAAACCTTGTGAATAAATTACAACACACCCAAGAAGAGCTGAAATATGAAGACTGTGAATGTTCACGCTCACAACGCTCATAGCTCTACTTCTTTCTCTCTATTCATTAACGAAAGTCTCTCGATTATTCTTTCAATGCCGTCACGCGATCGAAGAGCAAACCGCTTATACCTCTTTGTACTGACGTGCATGTACAGCACTCAACCGCCTCACAGAAGTTATTTTGGCCCCTTATTATCAAGTCTTCCATGCACTGAGTGGGTGCATGGTACATACGTTCACAGTGCACGTAATTGCTGCGGGAACCACCAGACAACCATCGAGAGTCAGGCTAAATATAGTCGCGAGAACGAAAGTAAAGATTGCTGCGTCAGGCAGACACCAACTAGCAGGTGTGTGCCTGAAGCTGTTGCAGCACGCCAATTTTTTAGCCAATTTTCAACGAGCCTGTCTCATTCAAACTTATATTTTCACACTTAAATCTTCAAGATGGATGCAAACCTTGGCCGTCTGGTTACACGCATCCGCTTTCGTTCGAAACATATGAGCTGCAAAACTAGGTTTGATAGGCACTTCCCCACCTAAGTGAGCGTGCAACAAAGATTGGCAAGACACCAGTATTGGCTCGAACTGCCAGCAGACCTGAAGCTGCCCAGGTTGAAGACAGACGACCTACGTTCATGAGCTCAAAAAATCTTCGCCGGTTGATCTTTTGTTGCTGCTTGTACAGGCAGTTTGTGCAGGATCTATCCTGGTAAAGAAAGGGGTTTTTCAAGACATGTTGAAGAAAAATTTCACCGTGAACACTATAGTTCGAAGTAAGTTCAAGCATCAAAGACTACAATAGTGTTCCTAGAAATGTTAAAATATGGAATTTAGGGGAAAAATAGGGTTAATATTAAGACCCGTGGATCAATAATTAGGAAGACGCGTGGATTAATAATTAGGAAAACGCGTGGATTAATAATAAGGAAGCCGAGTGTGATTAAAAATAAGGAAGCCGCGTGTGATTACACGCGTTTGGGGAAAATTAGAAAAAAACAACGTATCCCGCAGAATTTGAGGAACGAAATGTGCGTCGGGCTGTTGAGAACAGCGCTGCAGACTCCTCTAGATTTAAGACAAAATACTATCAAGAGGAACATGCTACCAATCCCTTCTCAACAAACGAGAAGTCGCAATGAGCTTGAGTGCATCCAGGTGGGTTTAGCATTGGTAATCAAGTCGATATAAATAAACAGGTACGAACAAGACAATAAATATGGGTACTGACAAGACAATATCCTGACGTTGAAGTAGGTCAAGGAACGCTCCATTATTATCACCATCCGTATCTCTGAAAACAATATCACTATGAATGAGTATTTATATTTTTCGTAAGTGGACTTTTATGGCACACATGTTAGTTGCAATACAAGTCTTGCAGAATTAGAAAAGTTAGTTTGAAAGAAATACTTCCGCAGAAAATGGTGATAAATCCAACTATAGCTCTTCCGTTTTCTCTACTGCACAGTACCGTCTAATTGTAATTAAAAGAACAGTTTACCTCGCTCATTGCCAAACGAAAACCAAGAGTAGAGATGTTGAAGAATAGAAGGTTTCTGCCCGCTCCCGTGATCGTAACTTAGAAGCAAAAATCAGTAATTGAAATCATTTGAACACGGAACTTCTACTCCCAATTTTTCAGAGTATTACGTCAGCAGAAAGACACGAGAAAAGCACGCTCGCGTGAAGCTCCCGATGGTGATGTTCTCGATGGTGATGCTCCCGAACCCATGTACCTAATGTCACCTGCGCTACCTGTTTACTGGGGCCTTAAGTACTTCCATACCTACACCACTTGCTTACTGGTACTTTTGTTACTTGCTTACATCGCCTGATTACTGGTACTTTTGATAATTACTGATCTACATTGCCTGCTTACTGGTACTTTTGGTACTTCCTTACCTACACCACCTGTTTACTGGTACATTTGGTAATTGCTTATCTATCCCACCTGCTTACTGGTACTTTTGGTACTTCCTTACCTACACTGCTTGATTACTGGTACATTTGGTAATTGCTCATCTATACCACCTGCTTACTGGTACTATTGGTACTTACCTACACCGCCTGATTACTGGAACATTATATTTGGTAATTGCTTATTTATACCACTGCTTACTGGTGCCTTTGGGCTCACGTTCGTAGTCCTCCAGGATGAGGACGGGACGATGAGCACACTACGGCACCCAACGTAAAATATCTCGGTGATCTCACATGAGATTACCAACGAAACTGATTATTTCATCAAACTGCATGCATTTACAGGTATCGAGCATATTTGTCCCATTTTTACTAGGCTTTCTTACGTACGAGCGTATTCAATAGCAATTTAATCATCCTTGGGTTTAAAAAAAATAAATATGAATGTTTGAGAAATCGAATTTTATTGTATGACCTCCCCCACGATTACTGAGATACGATGGATTAAATGCGTTCGTATGGATTTGGTTTTCTCAAGACAACGCGGCGACTGTCGGGCACGCGCCACGTGGTGATGGAGGACCGTCCATTGAGTGCTCGATAATTTCCTATTGTCAAGATATGTTACCTACATAAATGAATCATTGCTTACATAATTTTTTTTCGAAATATTTACGCGTACTTCTTCAGAGAACTTATTCTATAAGTTTTGTAGCAAACAGTACCTGCTCATCTTGAATCCTTGTCAACGCAATTCTAGCAAACAGCATCTGCTCATCTTGAATCATCATTCTAAATTGCTGAAAAAATACGGGTCTATCAGGAGAATACGAAAATGACATGCCACTCGAGGGCACTACCCTCCCATATCGGGGCACGGGGTCGGAAGATGAGTCACGGCATTCTCGCAACCCCCCAAGCAAGCCACTCAGTTCGGCACCGCGGCCCTTTTTAGCATACCACTGCAGAGGTCGGCAGCTACAGCTGGTTCCCTCTTCCCTCGTTACATTTGTGATCCTTCTGCGGCCTGCTACGGAGTAGGCAGTGCACGAGACAACGCCCCAATCAAAGAGGTCTGGAAAAATTCGTCTACTGCAGCGACAGTTTGAATTTCAGCGCTAGTTTCAAACTGTCCATCCTCAGGTGACTTGCAGCATACCTTTCCTGCTTTTCAAAGTTTATTTTTAACCGCACTCTTTTCGCCAATTACACAATTAATAAAATTGAACAATAGTCTGCATTCTACCCTATTCCAAATACCGCCATTGACGCAAAATCTTTGCCTGACCTCATTTTTTTCCACAAACCATGTCGCTCCCGTCATGTTTCTTGGTTCTTAATCCAGCACTGTTTACAATCTCGCCTTGGCTGCTCCGAGTCCCTATTCTCCACAACGTACTAAACGCTCAGTAGCAAATCATATGATGCTAGGGGACAGCGAAGAGGGGGAGGGGGCACGAGGGGCAAAGGGGAGATACTATAGTTTCGCTCCCCCACCCCCCTCCCGTTGAATGATATAAAACGAATGTTAACACGTAAATAGCTCTTAATGCAGAGTATTATACAGTTCCAAAGCATAAACCTCAGTGTGTTCGCTTAATTAAGACGATCATTGCGAAGCTGTGACGCCTCAACGTACTAGTAAGCGGTGAGGGCCTCAGCCGCTGAACTCTCAGCTCGTCCGCTACAGGAGCAAAAAAATCGATCACGCCGAATAGCAATGATGTTGACAGCCCCAAAATTTCGAATTCCACAAAAAAACAGCACGCTAGCACCCCCCATTGGGTAAATGGGGGGAGAGGCAACACTCAAGGCAACACTCATTGGGTAAAGTAAATGTGCGTAAGGGAGTGCTCCTAGACGTGCTGGAGCTCGACTGTTGTAACTGATGTGCATCGAGTCGTACGGACTGCATTTTCTCAGCACACTTAGAATTGCGAATAAAATTACTTACTTAATCTAAAAGCTGAAGTTGTTTACTAAGTCCAGGTACAGGTGGAGAGCAATATAACCAGGAATATTCTCGTAGTTACGCCGAACAATGGGTCCCCCTTAAGTCCAAACAAATTCCCAAACGAGCATTGAACAGAAGTTTAGTACCTAACGAACAAGGTGCAGAGACGATCGAGGCGAGCGTTGCAACAGTGGACTCTTTATATCTGGAACAGCAGCGAGGCATCGATTGATTGGCGCAGCGAGTGTCCAGGCCGGAGTGGGCAGCCGCCGGTTACTTAAACGCGGCCGCGCACGCGATGGTGCAGAGGTTCAGGAGGCGGACACACCCACCGGGGCACGGCGCCCCCAGCACCGTAATACCATGCTTCCGCATACCATCAATGACTCATTCGAACTAACCCTTTGCTGGCTACATGGATTTCAAAATTCGTGTTCATAAGGTGTTGTTAGTTTCTCGTGACATGCTAAAAGCGGGTGTACTCCATATACATACAGGGTGACCCAAAAGTAACTATCTCTTTCAATTTGCTAATAAAACAAAAACTGTGATGGTTAGCACATTGAAACTTCCTTTATTCGAAAGAAGAACATTTTATCAAGTAACTTGATATCCTATTCACTCATCAACCAGAGAGCTACTTTCTATCGAGGTTTCAAACCCTCAATTGTACATGTTTCACTACAGCAAAGAAGAAAAAGCAAAGAAGAACAATATCAACAACAAGTGCAACGTGATTACTATATCCATTTCAGTAAAACAACTAGTCCCTCTATATAGACAAATCTCTACGTCGAAAATTTACGGACACAGGTGACTTTAATGATAAACCAAATCAGTGAACATATTTGAAACACATTGTATTCAGAACAGTATTATTAAACTACACAAATATTTGTCTTTAGAACAGAACAAATTTAATTTTCTAGCGATCTTAGTTGTTTTATCAGGAAATTAAAAGGGCGAGCTAGTTCTGGGCCACCCTGCGCATAAACTCATAAGGCTGCAGCGAGTTTTTCCTACAAAGCTAAAAGCAGCGCATCGCAAACCTAATTTAGTCAGTTCAGGGCCGAAACGGAAAGCTTGGAATTGTGATTTGTATGTATACATACAAATACTCGTATTTGTATACTCATATACCGATAAGTGTTCCGACATACTCGTATACGTGGATGTACATGAGCATATATTTTAGCATCACTATTCTCAAAGAAAACAAGATAAGTGTTCGCAAGAACACAAAACAATTATTTTAAATGTTTCTAACTGTGCAATGGAATGAGGTGATGAGCGACACAGATTTTTGTGGACCACGCTGATTATATGAAAAACTTACTGTGCATTCCGCGATAAGTTAGAGGTAAAAGGGCACCAATGAAGCAAAAACCAATTGATTTCCATTTGATTACCTTAAATGCACATGTTGAGTGAATGTAAGCCTTTTAAACTATACGTAAAGACCTACAGACGACATTAAACAAAAATAAACCGCATTCGTACTTGTAAACACGAAAACTAAATTGTAGAACAAAATAAAAATAGCCATTCCCGTGAACATACAAGCAAGCACGCACGCTACATTCAGTCACCGTCGCTTCCCTTCAATAAATCAAACTCTGCTGAGTTTCCAACTTCTATTCGAGTGAAGTCAGTTGTTACTTATTGTATAATATTTGAGCTTTACAAACATTTTACCTTGATGACAAAGACTTATCATGGAGGTGTGAAAATACCATATCAGTTTTAGCAGTTTGAACGACATTCAGTATCTGCTGAGCATAAAATGATCTACATTTAATTCATATATAAATAATAATAAGAAATGTAAACGAGAACAAATTACAAATCCAAGAGTGTTTCATAGAGGTACCGTTAAAAATGGCATTTCTGTAGACTTGAAAATACACTGAAGCATGAGCGAAGAGTGCTATCCAAAAGAGCCGCAGAAATTAACAAGTAAATGATATACAATTCACTACCAATTTTGAAGCTAAGACGCGATTATGCTGACATGTATACACTCGAAATCGACGTTGATAAAACCTCAAGTCACCGTTAAATATAGACATGGAATATGAATAATGCAGTTCATGCTCAACAATACACAACTTCACCAGCTCAAAAACTGTGCCCTGGCTGAAATGAACCAACGCTTTAACAAAAGCAAAGTGGCACGCGTGAACAGAGATAGTCGTGCTGCAAGTCGGAGAAAAAATAAATCAGTCGCGCCCAATGCTAGAGACCGCGCGAAAACCTTAAAAAACAAGGTGCACTTAGATACGAGCCCAAACACGAAAAAATTAATCGCGTTTATGAGCTAAAATAGGCGGCCACGCAGGTATGAAATCCAAGCCAAAGTGTTCGGTGACATTGGAGGCCTCGTCGCACCAATTGTGTCGTACCTTCAACCAGTATATCACACTCGGACTGTATGCGAACGTTAGAAAAATTATCATCAGTTGGGCTGTCTTCCACGTTGAGCTGTGCTATTGTCACTCGCAACCATGAACCCGCCCGTACCCTTCCTTTTGTAAGTACGGTATTGGAGAAAATTCTTCACTCGAGATTAACTAGCTTCGTTGAGGTGGCTTCAATCATTCAGAGGATCGATTTGGATTCAGAGTCATCACCAAGGTTCCTCAGAGGTCAGTTTTAGATCTTGTTTCATTCAATATATTTATTAAAGACGTTTTTTCACGCCATCAAGCAAAATGCAATGTTCCAGCGGACGATACAACGTTTTGCACCCCCGACATTTTCGATAAGGCACGTACTGCAGTAACTAAACTCGCGGCAAAAAACTTGCTGCACGCGCACAAAAAACACGGAGTAAAAGCTTGCTACCCAAACACTTTTTCTCATAAATATAACACTTACGGTACTCTTATTGAACGAGTAAGTCATTTCCAATGTCTGGGAATGCTCCTTGACGACAAAAGCTTCTTGCGTAAATGCATTGGCCTTGCATGGACAGATATGAGCGGCCAGCAGAATTACTTGCGCATTGAGGGAACATCCTGCAGTATTTCAGGACGTTTATTAATCGCTCGCTCACTCGGAGACAGCTTCAGCGATCATGCCCTCGAGCAGTACGTGTGCAAATTAAAAAACATACTGAACAAAACTATTCGTTCGATGTTCAGTACGAAATCATAATATAATATTTCACTGTACGGAAATTATCGCTTTTTTACTTCAGTAAACATCCTGATATTTGAAAACGCGTACAAATGTAATATTGAAAAGTAATGCAAAGCGCACTTCATCTCAAAAAGCGTTTTCCAATATGTTTCTTGCTCCTTCAGTTCTTACCCATTTGTATGAAACAAGCTTTCTCAGTATTGATATAACGCCTGTGCGAAAGAATTTAGGAAAATTTAGGATTTTTAGCTATGTATAACGATTTTCAATGATTAGTTCGATCCCTTGGAAATGTTTTCGTTTAAATCTATCAACAAGAAAAATTAGAAAAATTTAAAATTAGGCAATATTAATCTTAAATTTCAGTTCTCTATTATAGCATCAAGTTTCGTCTGCAATTAAGGCGGCAGAATCGACTTGTAATTTGTAGGGCTCACGGTAGATGTTCACGACGTTTATTATTAACTGTGCAATTTTGTGGTCCTGCTGAAGTAAAGGAGTAACTCCTCTACAACTGTTGTCGTTGCTTCCGCATACAGTAGCTAAGAGCACCCGTGATGACGCAATTCCCAAGGAACAGCAGCGAAAAGCACACCTGCGATTTGCTATTTTACACGACGAAGCTACGGTTTTGAAAGCTGTTTTCAATCGATCAAGAAAAGTTAATCTCGGCTACTGCAGGGAAAGCACCGCCTGGTCTTGGTTGTAGTTATGAGGGCGTTTGTGTAACAAATTACGTGACAGTTAACGATGAAAGTAGGTTTCTATTTTCTGGTCTAGCGAGGGGCAGCCCAGCAATTCGTTCAAGCTTGGTACACACCTCCGGAAGCAAGGCAAACACCAGACTCCCGGAGCTAAATGTTTATCGCGCAGGTTCAACACACATCCTAGTATTCATAGATATTCTTATGACGATCGAAAGATTCACATGAAACGAGAAATATACCAGCAAATATTGTCCTCATGCAGTAAAAGAAGCAAGGGGAAATTGTACGAGTTTGAAGCCAAACGGCTTTTTTTGCTCCAGACTTTCAACGAGTGAATCTTTGAGCCCCTAAAATATGATTTCGGGAGAATGTATGATGAATTCTGAAAATGGATCCTAGCAATTTATCTAGCGTATCATAAAGACACAAAATCTTTTTTCGGCAAAGATGAGGACGACTAGAACAGCGTATGGAAAAACCCTTGTTAATAAAAAATCGGGAACGTGTAATTTTACTATTTTTTATTTCCATAAATGAAAAGATGTTTCAGAAACTTACGAGGGTATTTCAAATACCAAAGTTTCTCATACTGAGCTTGGGGTTCAGAAATAACGTTTTATTACTTCTCAATTCGCGAGGAAAAACATTAGCAAGTAAAGTAGAAAAATGGTCAATATACTTTGAATTCTAAATAGCGTTCAAGTTCATTGAAAAAACGTGCAAAGCCCAGCAAAAAGAATAATTCGTTTCAAACAGAAAACTGTTTTTAAAAAAAGTTAATCATTCATGATTGACTCCACTTGAGACACGTTCGGTACCTGCGTTTGAGTGCCTTTCGTCTCGACGTACAAGCGGCTACACAACTGTTACTTTGAAGAGTCTGTCATTAAGGAATGACCAAGGCGCGTACCATAAGCCTTAAAAACACCACGTCTCACATTTATGACCTGGAGCAATGTGGTGAGCTCCAATAAACACTAAGGCTACAACGGACACTTTGGCTCTCATTTTAAAAGCTGATTTTTCCCGCAAGTTTTGCCATTGAGCAACAACGTACTCTTTGTTGCACTGAAGCTTAGGAGTCGCCCTATCGAGTAAATGCTCGTAGAATTGTACAAACGACTGATGACTCTCAGCAATTTAGGGGAAAATCAACAAATTGTGAAGACGAGAGTTGAATTTCATGGCACGAGAAAAGTTTTTTTTTCAAGCAGCGGTGCCCATCCAGACCGGGTATACGTTCACACTAGACCGGAGTTGATGCTCATCGATTTGCATTTTACAAACCGCTTTCTCGAAAAGATGCTCAACAGACCCCTAACAAAAACACACAGCCATGCAGAGCAAGTAAAACTTTGATATCCCAGACTCCTAATTACCGAACACACCTCTGGCTATGTGGATAAGTCCCCTGAGAGCTGAGGCACCCTAGTTGGCAACGGCTGCAACAAGGAGGAACATGACGGCTGCAGGTGTGACGTCAATGAAGCAAAAAAAATTACCGGGTTTAGTATGCTCATTTTTATCCAGTTGATAATTTTGATGCAGTAGATACCGATGAAATTTTAATTGAATACGTATTTAAGCTCTAGCTGCATGAACCATTACAACCTAAGCTGCAAGCATTTCAATCAGAAGCGAAATAGGAGAATGGACTAGACAGACATAACAATGAAAATTCATCAGATTTTTCATCTTGAGAATACTATATATCACCCCACCCCTTCCCTCTCATCTCCCCCGCTAAAACCCAGTTCCAAGGAAAACATTGAACTCCTAACTGCACTTTGCCTCATAGCTGACATATTTCCTGACACATTACCTGACATTTCCTGACTCTTTACCTGAACCCTTAACTGCACCTTGCCTCATACCTGACACATTCAGTGACAAATTACCTGAACCCTCAACTGCACCTTACCTCGTAACTAACATTTCATGACATTACCTGAACCCTTAACTGCACCTTGCCTCATACCTGACATTACCTGAACCCATAACTGCACCTTGCCTCATACCTGACACATTTCCTGAACCCTTAACTGCACCTTGCCTCATACCTGACACATCACCTGAACCCATAACTGCACCTTGCCTCATACCTGACACATTCCTCCAAAATGTTGCGGTCCCTCTGCCAGCATTACTAGAGAGTTCTTTTTGCTTCTTCAGAAAAATTGATGCAGTAAACGGTCAAAACAAAGAAAAAGAAGACTTACTCAGCCAGAAGAATGTACACGTAACAGTGTCTTGTAAACAGCATTGCTAATTTTGCAGCAAGAAGTCCAAAGCAATGAAAAAGAAAGCCTGAAAATAAAGATATCTACTTTCGCCACCCAGAGATCCAGGGTATACTGATAAAACAAGCTGCGAATATGCACCGGGGAAATTTCTCTAGCGTTGAGTAGATGGCATGAGTTTGATTGCATAAGAATGCCATCATACATTCGAGGAGCCACTCCCCATAGCATATGATAGGCAAATCCAACTAACCTAACCCCACTGCCTATCCTATGCCCCCCGCGGGGTCAATCGAGTATAACCCACACGTCTTCCTTTTCTTGTGTAGAACTACAGATCACAAAATGTTTGCTTAAAACATAAGGTAAATTATACGGAGAAAACTATTCAAAGCCTTACAATGAACTTCTGCGTAAATCACATCGTTATTTGGAGAAAATTACTCAAAAATTCGACTGATGAGCTAACGATTATTAGACGTAGAAAAGTAGTGTACTGACCTCTATAAGCAGTTCTGCATACTTTAAAATATCCTTAGGAGAATTTCTGTTGCTTTTTCTACTTGAATTGAGCAGTTGGTTTTCCACGAGGTAATGCACACTGTCGCTGGACAGGGCTAAATCCGCAGGGCTGTACACTAACCGTTGTCGGGATCACTAAGTGAGCGGGACAGCGACTCGCACTCACAAACGTTAATCAAAGTAATGTTGCAGACAAGAAGAACGAAGCTATTTAAAATAGCAGTCTACTAACTACACCGTTTAAATTCACACAGTCGAAGAACGTAGGACAGAGTTTCAGAAAAATAGTGCTAGTCGCACAATTAACACATGCCTAAGTCATGAACGTAGCAGCACTACATCACTACGGTCGCCCCTATGAATGCATTGCACTGGAGTTTTTCAGAGAACAATGCAGACGCACAATTACTTAGAGGGAGGGATTTTCAGAGCTCAAAGGACAACTAAGCGCCTTGCGCCCTTCAGTTTGGTTTGGCCATTTCCCAGCACTAGCCCATTTTGGAGGCAGACACCAACCTCAACTTCGTCTTTTAAACCCCACCGCCACATCCTTTGACTAAACCAACCCAGGCTCGTAACACTGTTCGAGTTGCGAGACATACGCGCAAGCCATGACTGGCAGTGATGTGAGTGGCAGGTTCATGATGCATTAAAACAATGGGAGCATCACTCAAAAAGACAACTAGAACAAACAGACAAGCTAGGCTACCGGATCGCGGATGACATAAGCTCCAACCCTCACCGACGCCTCAGCCCGTCTGACTACATCAGCTTTCCAGGCCTGAGGCCTGACCGGCTCGCGCGTCAGTTGCCATCAGTCGCTATTCAAGAGCTTTAAGATACCAATTCCCAATTTAAAGATCATATGGTACGTTGGGAACTCGCGAACGTAAGTCATTTGTGTGATTATATAGGAACGGAATTTCAAAATACACTCAATCAACAAAATGCTTCTGAGAAGATCGCCTAAATTTCCTTTAACTGGCATCATTATCTGCAGATGAAAGCGTCTGCTCAACCCTACGAGGGGAGATGGCGGCGAAGGCGGTGGAAGCTGCAACAGAATTCCAAAAAGTTTCGCCCGAATAATTGAGGGTATTGTAACACCAAGAAATCGAGCCTGAAATCGGCAGCTCAGGTGATCGAAAAATCAGCCGAATTGCCTGATAAAAGACAAAACAGCTCTTCAAGGCACTTTTTTACTTTCCTAGTACACGTACTGTGCCCTCATGAATGAATTTAGATGGAATGAAGCTACGAACGAGCTAACCTTTAAGATGGTATACCGAAACCCAAGGTGACAACTGCTTCGGCGAGAGATTGTTGACTTCAACTAAATGTCATCGATTTGTAATACAATTTCGATTGAAGTGAATAAAAATGGAGCTATAAAAAAAGTGCTGCTTGGCTAACTGGTTAACATGCACATTGGACTTTGAAAATTCTATTTTCTAGAATCGTACACCTTTATTTAAATGAAATTCATGTTTTAATCAGTTATAGTTTAGCAACTTTTCAAAAACAGAGATTTTGGCTTAATTCCGACAGCCCTACCTTGTTTTCATCTGAATCTTCGTTTTTATGTTTTATTTCTTTCGTAATTCGAATGCGTAAGTGAATGAGGGACCGGAGCGCACTCGGGCCAAGAAGAAAATTTCGACTTGCGAGGAGTATTTGCATACCAGCCCCACGTTTGCCCGGAGTGCTGTCCTCTCATTTGAACGAGACGGATTTTCGAGCCGCCACCATGACACTAGACACTATATCGCCGGCCAGCCATTTCCGCAAAAAGGAATCGACCGAGCTCGACGCACTTCGGCTAGGCAGGTCAGCCCCTTCTAAACAACTTAAATTTATCAAATTAGATCAAAGCAATTTAGAATCGAACAATTTAATTCTGCTAGAAAAGGCAAGCGCTGCCGCAGTCTTCCTACGGAATAACCAAATTATGTTCAATAACAGATTGATGAACATAAATGCTTAACAGGTTACTCAGAATTCTGGTTTGAGAATTTATTATGCTCTAAAGCTCTCTAAATTTATTATAAAGCTAATTTATTATAGGAAAAATCCAAGCTATTTTTCAAATTAGAAGAAATGCCGTCCCTTTCTGATTCAATTACATTAGATTACTTTATTAGCTAGTTTAACGCTCCCTACCCACATGAATTATGACCCAAAGAAAGCGTAAAGGGACCATTTAGTATGGATCCTAGAAAACATAGAATCCATGCGCAGGTGTGCTCCCACGAGATTCCCTGCGCGCAGAAACGGTCGACTAAGAAAGAGGAAAAGCAAAAAAGAACAAAAAAATTCATGGAAATAGAGAAGCAAAGTGGGCAAGAAAGATAGAAGTCCCGAAAGCCTGGCTAAAGCTCAGGTAGCCTAACGGTGTCCCCCTGGGGACGCCAGTCCCCATAGCACAGGATAGACAAACCTAACAAACCTAACCCTATTGCCAACGGCCTATCCTATACCCCCTCAGGGGTATCATTTACAGAAAAAAACGGTAATTTTCTTTAGAGAACGTAACATCGTTGCTACTTTCCAAGCAATTAAATGAATAACTTTGGTTTCCAATGAACGAGTGTCTTCATTTAATGCGAGTAAACTCGCTACATGTCGCTTGCGTGGTTTTCTCATTAAATTAGGACCACAAATTACCACACCTTGCGTACAAAAGAAATGAACGAATTCGATCCATTTTTAAAATGTAAGGCATAACAGCATACTATTTTAGGAATTTTTCAGTAGAAAAATGAAATTCTTCTCGCAGTTACTAACGACTGGAATGCAGTCGGATAATAATCGTTAAATAGCATAGAATCAATTTGAAGTATTCGAGTACGTTTCCATTATTTTTGCTCTTTGTTTCATTACATTTCGAATGGGTAATTCACCATTTCAAAATCCTCGTGAATTCAATTTTCCGCCATTATACTTTGCAATGGAATGAGAAATGCTCAAAGCATCCAGTTTAAGAAACTTTGATAATCATAAACCCTTTGCATCCCTCTCTATGCACACACAGCTCACATTTCAGAGAAGGACTGTCAGCTCTCGCGGTCGACGTAAAATTATCTTAGTTCGTGCCTTGATTCATAATGAACAACTATCTCAACTTTCACCACTAAAATAAAAAGCAGCAAGACGTCGAGGAAAATTACTAGTCATACAAGAAATTCAGCAATAACTAATCACAAAAAAGTTATTGCTTACATAGCGTTAACTGTCGTAGTTAACTTGAGCTGCACAATATATGCAAACAATTCCAGCACGCACGCATTGCGGGCAACATCGGCCGCCCTCATCGAACAAGGGGAACAGTGCGTCTGAATGCAAGCCCTAAGGTAAAGGGTACGAACAAACACCCCATTTTAAGTCCGCAAGTACAAAACAGGAAAGCAGTTTTCCTGAATCATTGCAAAATCCTCTCGTATGCCTCGACAACAAGAGGGCGCCAGAGACCAGTAATGCTAAGGACGCGACTTTTAAGTCGCGACAGGCCACAGGATGGCTCCTCAATCGCCCGTCGTTTTCACGGCACCGTTTAAGAATAAACACTTTGAATTGACGCGTCTTTACAAGGCGAAGAGTATTCGCATCTGTGCTCTGTTGGCATGCATTACCTATATATAGGCAACCCCATAAATGCCGTCGCTCGCACGACCGCAATAAAACACGCTCCGCTCTCTAATTGTTTTTTTTTTTCAACACAATGGGAGGCGTGCAACCATAAACTTTGTTTAAACATGGTAGGCTTGAGATGGTCAGAAGTGTATACATAAGATTAAGATAATAACAGGGTCTAAATCTCGGCCCTCAAACTTAGGAACTGCAATTAAATAATGATAGGCATGACCGGGTAAAAGAGTAAGGTAGCAGATAAGAAGTAAGGGAACAAGCGAAGACATCGTTGTATTATTCACAAGAATTCAGTTCGGTGATTTATTAACCATCACGATAACGAGCAATGTATTAAATCACTGTCTGGGTAGTGCGTCTCTGACTCCAATACGAGTAGGTGAGTGGAACTCGCACGGTAGTCGGCTGGACTGCGCAAATTGGTGGCCTTCGACGTCATTCTGTGAGCTCGGTTCTTCAGCGAGCTTCTCAAATTTTCATATATGATAAAAAATTGGAATTTATTCGTCCAAGCCGCAATGAAAACACCTTCACGCATTGAAAAGCCGTATTCTAGAGATCGATACCGTAAAATGCAATCTACTTCAATTTGTCTAGCGTTTATTCTGGTAAACTAGCAAATAAATAACGATCATTTGTATGAAAAATTTATTGCAAAGAAAGTGCCCATAAATGAAAGAAATACCAATAAAATAGATCATGATTAATAAGAAAAAGTTTCGGAAACTAATTTCATCACAAACTCAACAATCACTTGTTAATTTGAACTATCGTAAGTTAACTCAAGTTTCAGCCTGTGTTAGTATACGTAATGCTAGGATACAGTGGGTCAAATAAGTATTCGTAACGTTCGAGAAA
>VOMN01014500.1:0-30835 GCA_014899125.1 Orchestia grillus
CGAAATAGAGTCACTGAAGCGCTGCAATCTGTACTACTACTGCATACTACGCATACTACCTTTGCAGCGCTATACTACATACTTCCAAACGGTGATAAAAATAAATCGTTCTCGTTGTACCAAGGAATTGTACCTATAGCTATGCTAAATACCTTAAATTTTTTAATCGTTCATTATTAAGTTATTAAGAATGAATTGTCCGATTCCCTTATTCGTCATGTTTGATGGATCATAGCTTTCATGTTTATATGTTTTGATTCTTCATTTTATTTTATTGGACAGTCTCTTTATTATTCTCACAAATGCAATTCATGGAGACATGTTAAATTACGATTCAGATATTCTAAATTTATGTCTTAGAATCCATGAACAAATAATAAGTTCGAATTGTTTATGAATAAGAGTTACGTCGGGGGTAGATTATATCTCGGGCAGCTCAAGCCTTCTATAAGGTGTTTGATGACTATGTGGAGGACGTTTGTGGCTTGAGAATTTCCAGTTTTTTGACTTAATAGAATTAACCTCATGGTAAACCTGAGACCGTGTCTGATAATGTAGTGGAAACGGATACGTCTCAAACAAAGCGCTCGTCAGCAACCTAGATTTGATGTCTCGATCTCCACTGGATTTTAACATCTGAATCAAATCGGTCAGGTGCAGAAGCTGGACGAACCGATACCACACGAATCAAACGAACATCGAAATTAATGACGCATCTTCTTAAATTTGATGTAATCGGACAGGTGCAGAAGCTGGACGAACCGATGCCACACGAATCAAACGAGCATCAAAATTAATGACGTACCTTCTTAAACTTGCTGTCCCTCACTGACACGACATTACCCGGAATCATTTTTGCATTGAATTTTTACGTGCGACAACAAATCGTGTCACTGACAATCACGTTTTTCAGGCATTAGGTAACTTTTATTTTTTAATAAACTTGGTAACTGACGAAGAAGTAACAAAAGGTGTTGGTGATACTATCACTTTTTGCTCTTCCGAATTCTTTGTTGCTGACATAAATACTCTACCGATAAAATGGCAAAATGATTTTGATTAATTCGGTGTATATTGGATACGAATGATGGAGTGCAGTAACACATTTTTCGTTTTGGATGCTATAACAATAGAATAACAAAAACTTTCCGCTCAAAATCGGACATTTCATTCTCAATGACCCAAAAGAATTCAGTTGAACGAGGAAAAAAGGGAAAACTTCTTTACTTCAGCACAGAGCTCTCAAACAGTTCTTTGTAAGACCTCTCTCTCTCTCTCTCTCTCCCTTTCTCTCTCTTTTATTTCCTTGAGTGAAAAATTAGATAAAATCGCTTAATTGTATAATTAGACCCGAGAGATATCAAGGAAGATCAATGCTTTTCACTTTTTGTTCAATCAGTTTTGTCCATGGATAAAATTTATAGCCATTTTACTATACTACAAATGCATAGCTCAGAAGGGTCACTCTTCAACCTGGAATTTCTTCAGTTTGCTTACATAGATTTGTTAACATTACTTGAAATAGATATGGCTAGATTATCCAGACTGATGGCTTTGGGAAGAAACGAATGAATAGGCTTTTTAGGCCCCTACAGGAAGACCTTCTCCTTAAGCGTCGAAAAAGTTCTCAGAAGATAACGTCCTTTCTCATTCGACGCCTACGGACACTATCAACTGTTATGAAGGCATCATTGAAAATACTTAGTGGGGATAACGAAATGAGCATGATGGAGACGCGAATCTTAAATTGAGAAATGAATACGCATAAAGACCACTCGGGTGTATAAGAAAAGTATTGATTTCTTGGCTAGAGAATGATGAAAGGCGTCGGGAACTTGACGAGGCATCCGGAGAGTTGGTTCTGATGTACCTGACGAGAGCCGCGTACAGCCGTGCCAACAGCGTGACCTGCAAATGTACCATTACGAAAATATGGCGTCTATTTGTAGATGCGCGCACAAAGCTCGACAAAAGTTTTATGAACGCTTACTAAACGACGACCGCCTTGAATATGTGTCTAGCAGTTCGCGCTTTCAGCAATTTGAATCACTTTCGATGAGATTAAGCATTTGTACTTCTTAGCTCAAGCCAAGTCGCTTCGATTACGTTTAGACTCTCCGATCACTAATTTGGAACTGAGGAACCGAGTGCTGAAGTCTGTAGAACTGGCTCTTAGTATCGTACAGGAAAAAGCACTTACAAGAGACTGCAACCCGCCTTTACGTGTTAGACTTCACATGTTCGTGTAGAGGAGATGTGTGGACGACCAGGAGGGAACCCTGCGCTTGCCCGCAGTACTGTACACCTCCTTGATCAGGTCCCATGCAGTACTGTGCACCTCCATGGAGCAGGTCCCATGCAGTACTGTGCACCTCCATGGAGCAGGTCCCATGCAGTACTGTACATCTCCGTGGAGCAGGTCCCATGCAGTACTGTACATCTCCGTGGAGCAGGTCCCACGCAGTACTGTACACCTCCATGGAGCAGGTCCCACGCAGTACTGTACATCTCCGTGATCAGGTCCCACCACATCGCGTCGCCAGCAGACGCAGGCACGCACAGGCGCCGCACGGGCAGGTCAGTGCCCTCTTATGCGTGAGTTAACATGAGGGATGCGTGAAGGTGATCGACGGTGATAACTATAAACAAATGTAAACAGTAATAAAAGGCGTATAGGTGTAGGCTTTAAGTTAGGGGACATTAGTAGAGGTACTACCGTAATTACGAGTGACACGAACGCTTCGGCTCAGACGATCACTGCATGAAGAAATTCTCACCCAATAATTCGAAAATCGTAATAAACTTTATGGGGAAATAATATTTTATTACGAGTATTATTTAGGTAAGAGACTACAATAGCATCGTACTGTGAATACCACATGAGTATTCGATACTATACGATTATAATTCCTTCAATCCAAGCTCCCATAAAAACACAGCCATTGAATCAACCTCCAACCGTGCAGCCATGACCTCCACAGTGTCATTCGGTCTAACGTTTTCGCCGCCCCGTCGATCCTCAACTATCCGGAGGCGATATTTCCGCTTGGGCTACAAAACTTACAGAAATATATTGATGCCCTGCCTAAGAAGTTAGACTAGGTACTGTAGCAAACGGGAAGTATGAGAAATCGACAATTTGGTGCACATGCGACGCTGTGCAATGAATGTCTGCTGTGCGCATGGTTTTCTGGTACGTCTTGTGTGGTTACTAACATACAGTATTATCGCCTGGTCTCACTCCATGCGACTGCTTTTTGTGGAAACATATGAAGTCTGAAGTCTACATCCCTCCCCACAAAACATAGAGGATTTTATAAGTAGAACTCTGAACAAGTTCAATGTTCTCCTCGAAAATCCAGAGATGAAAAATCCGTAAAGGATAAAATGAAGAGAAAAGTTCTAGAATGCATGACGAAAACTGGTTCCTAAGTTGGACGTAGATAAAAAAATTCAAAAAAGGAAGTAATCATGGAGTTACTACTATTATTTGTAATTATATAAATAAATGCAGAGATTCAGCGAATTTCAATATCATTCGAAATCAATATTTATTCAAAAATATTTTTATATTTTCGTACTTTTGTACAGCAAGAGCTGGAGTGTGTCATTAACAACTTATCCTCCAAAAAGTTTGACAGAAAAAACTCTTCTGAATCAAACCGAAAAAAAATTGAATAGATTGATTACTAATTTAAATAGTAGCAATCACACCGTGGTTCTTTTTTTGTAGATCATCCTGTACTGTATAGTTTTTGAATTATTTTTGAAACTCCGGTATGCTAGGATTAATAATTTAAAAAGATGATATTACAAAATATTTCATGCAATTATCCCACGGGTAGATGAAGCTCTCTAAATGATACTATCATTCATTTGAAATTCTCTGGAGGGATCAGTCATATGCATGATCGTCAAACATTATAGAATAAACATCAAGTGATGCAACCCACATCTTCCCATGTAAAGTAAGGAATGTGACAATGCAAAACTAATATTAATTTTTTACATATGTAAGACAACACGAAAGAAGCAATTTTAGGAAGGTAATGACTGGCTTTCCAGAGAAAGAAAATTACCTCCGCAGTGCAATTCAGAAGAAAAAGTGTTGTCTTTTAGGGTTTGTCCATCATCAGTGGACCGAAGCGTTAACAATTATACGCTAAAAGAGCAATAACTCGTGGACTCATACATTTCAACGTAATAAAAATAGTAGTGTAATTGACCTTTGGACGATTGCAGTATTTTCGTGTGTAATTTCATGACTGTAAATTTAACGGATCTTTTTACAAACGCTAATATTCTACTGTACATTATCTATTGATGCCTATTTTTGCAATTGTACTTTATTTTCCCAAACAAATTCATTTTCACCCCATTTTAAGATTTTGTGTTGCAAAATTGTATGCCTAGTAAAATAAAAATTCAAGTGTTTCTGTTAGTAAATTTAATTTTGCTTCTTGAACCGCATTATTTTGTAAAACTGATTAGTTTCAATGCAAAACATTGAATTTATCCATTTTTATTCCGATAATTTTTTATCAAAAATCATTATGAATTTTAGAACGTAATTTAACTGTTAAGATGAATTTCTCTAAACTTAGTGCAAACAATAATATTCTATTTTAAATTACAAAAATCAACGCCCTTTGTGGAAAATTCAATAGGTTTTCATGTAAACGACGCACAATACAAATTTTCCATTCCAAATTTTCAGCGCAAACAATGAAGGTTCCAGCGCTTTGCAAGATGAGTTCAAAGTTGGTTTACTATTCTTAAACCCTATAACTCTCAAAAAAATTAAATTATGCTTTTTAATTCATGTAACTTTTTATTAGGAAACAATGCGTTAGCCCTAATAATTTTTTGCAAGTGATTCAATAACTATTTGCCTACAAGTATTTTACAAAAATTGCGTACACAGACTTTCAATGTTTTTTATTCCAAATGTACCAACCATAAAAATGGACATCCTAGTGAATTTCTCATTAAAATCAAGGTTGAATTACATTTCACATTGTAAAAAAATTACTTACAGTACAAATGTGAAATTTAAATAAATTTGCTCGTACTATTCTTATAGTGTACAATAACAAGCCCGAGTCATTCATTCTTACATTGATTTTAGAAATCTTAGAAATTCATTACCATAATTATGTTTGGCGCACTGTCTACAGTATAAGCTAGTGACGTTCTCGTTACCACTCCACAGTGGCGTCTGACATTTACCTCATTGAAATGTAAACTCGATGGTCACATTTCATCTTTTTAGACATTTTTCATCAGTATTTTTAATTTTGTATTCTCGCCCTATATTTCACAACTCATTTTGTTGAAAATCGACCTAATTGCACAAATATTTCCCTCATCTTTATCAGTAAATTCACGATGCATACAGAGAGGAAAAAATGTATGTTAAAAAGTATGTTGGTAGAAAACCATTGTAAAAAATGCAGAAAAAAGTTGTTAAAAAATAATTGAGAAAATGCAGCTGAGCGGTTGACTATTTTTAAACGATAAGCACTCTGCACGTCGTCAAGAGGGGTCTGCCATTCATGTATGTACAATGACTATTAAATACCTTGTTTAAAGCCGTGAGAACAAAAATCGTAAATTTTAATTTTTTTTTCAAATTGTTAGTCTGTTCACAGGCGTTATTCGGGCAATGTGGCCTTATGCTAGTAAGAGGGAAGGATAGAGTAGAGCACCTGGGCGAAGACTGCGACTAGTATGTTCAGCAACTTTCATGTAAAGTGCTCGATGATTAGAACCCACGTACCGGGATTCGCATGGCGAACTGCAAAACTATTCAAGCGTTCCAGTGTAGTCACTTTTAGGTCTCGGGTTATGAAAATTTGTAATATTTTACAAGTGAAAGTACCGAAAGAACATTGGTAAGGATCAAAAAGCTTGAGAATTTTCAAGAATTTAAGTGAGTCGTGCGTATGTGCATTACAGTCCCTATTTCTGATCACCCTAGTGGGTCTTTTTTGTAGACTAAAAGTATGCTTGTTTTGCTTTTATCACTCCCATGGTATGGCTCAATACAATACTGTAAACAAGGATGAATCAACGATCTGTACAATATTTTTAACGTTTCTGGTGCCAATATGCTTTTAAATATGTTGAGAACCATCATAGATTTAAATACGTTAGTGAATATATATGATATAGGCTGTTGAAAGATTAGGTTTTTAACAATGATTACTCACTAGAATTCTAATAATGAGCTCCATAAATCTGGCTATCATAATTTTTGATGTACGAAAGACGCAAATTCCTTTTATAGGAGAATACCATGGACATTTCTATCAATATTGATGGATATTTATTGGATTTTTAAGCCACTGTGAAACCCAATGTAATTCTTCATTCATTCTATTTGCTATTGCAACATTTGCAACATAGTTATCATTATGAAGAGTTGTAGAGAGGGTGTGATCATCAGAGAAAAGTATAGATTTGAAAAATGAAATGGATTCTACTACATCATTAAAGAATATCAAAAACGAGAGTGCTCCCAGAACAGACCCTTGTAAAACTCCATGATGATTTCAAACAGCATTAAGCAGCGTTGTTTCTTTAGCGTCGGCTCTACAGTAACGCGCTAGGGGAATGCCAATTCAAGATAAATATTGATAAGTTCCCCGATAAAAATATGTCACCTTTTTGTTTTTCCAGCTCCAATGTCCTGTTTTTCGAGCTAGTTTCGAGGATGACAACTACCCGGTGCATCGGGCTAGAATTGCCAATAATTAGCATGGTAGTTACTTAAGATATATCAGGTCTTTAGACTGACCAGATAAATTCCCAGACATGAACCCAATAGAAAATTTCTGCGACCTCCTAGAACGAAAAATTAGAGGTCGAGAAGATCGCTCACGTACTGTGGCTGCGCTAAGAGATCAGTTGAAGCACGAGTTGCTTAAAATCAACCAGGTGTAAAAACCCTAGTAGACTCAATGCCGCACAGAATAGCCGCCACTTCTCGCGCTCGTGAAGGTCTTAACATTAGGAACAGGAAACTAGCTTTTTGTCCGGGGAGCTTACAAAATATTTCCTTCTCATATCAAGAAGTGGAAAGCCTAATATTTAGGATGTATTCCATGCTTGGCGAAGTTGAAAAATTACCTGCATGGACGGAACATCTTGCAGTTGAAATTTATAAAGATTTATACGCTAAAGTCAGCTTCAAGAGATTGTTCATTCAAGGATTAATTCATTTTGATAGCCTGTAATCCAGATTAGAAACGCGGAACTGGTAACATCCTTCTCGGTGTCCGAGGCTTGCATGCATCAAAGCATTGGACTGCTTCCAACTATTGTTAGAGATCGTCGAGTGCCCTAAATAACAGACATTAACAAAGTCCTGATCCAATACTGTTTCCGACGCGGAACTTATAAGCATATGTTAAGCATTCAGCAGTGCATTGCTTGGTTTCATGTGCCTGTAATACCAAAAACGATCATCGTTCAACAGGTACCCATAAATTGTGATGATTGATGCAGGTATTGAGTTTGAGCCATGAGTGATTGAAACTTGTGGGCGTACATGTGATATAAAAGTATAGTATTTGTGTAGCCATAGCAAAGATAACAAAGTGATTAAGAAACCAACATGCACTCATGAATTGTTGTTAGGAAGCGTCTCTCCCGTTGGTGTAATTGAATTGAAGTTATAGGTTTAAAACCAGTGTTCTCACCACCATACTGAGTGCAGTAACAGAAATCAATCTTGACCGGAGCTATAGACCATTCATTTACAAGTGAAATAAAACATAAGGGAAGTGTGTTTGGGGGTTGGAATCATTTTACACTTGTAAAATATTTGTATATTTAAAAAAAAAATTGTCCTATGGCTTGGATACTTTTAGAAATGCTTCACTCTCTATTACCCTTTCATACTCTGATTTTTTAATTGCACTTCTACAACCAAAATACATATTACTGAACTCACTGTTTAAATTGCAGAGAATGTCAACAGTGGTAAGCATATGCAGTGATACCGAGAAATTAAGGCATATCTAACGGGCAGTACTTCCTTCCCTGAGTTTTCAATAAATCACGAGCGCCGCATGCAGGTAGACATGCGCAGCCGTGATGAAGGATGACCAGTTCGCTATTGGCTTGATCAGACTACTTTATAGAGACGGCTCTGTAGAGCTTCCATAGAGCTTGTTCTGAGCTTGACATAGAACTTGACGGCTCTGTAGAGCTTGTTCTAGTATCCTCTTATTTCGCACCACGCAACTTTTACCTTTTTCTCAGTATGGACAATTTTCTCGTGCCCGTGGAAAATGCTGACAATTGGTGGGACAAGCTCCAGGACCAGGACAATCGATACTATTTGCGGGAGCTTCTCTATAATTAATGCATGAAAAAATATGAAACAAGGGTTAGAAAATTCGTGTCTACGATGCTACGAGGAAATACATTGTTTACGAAGAACAAAGATGAACATATCATGAGACAGATTGAAATCTACCAAATTTTGTTTGAAAACTAACTTAACACTTTGACTGCAGCATGCGCCAGATATGGTACACGCGATCATCTAACTTGACCTAACGTAACGAAAGCATTAACATATATAAATACAATTTTTTGAGTTTTCACAATATTTGTACTCATTACTCGTTCGAGCAAGTTTCGATTAGGGAGGAAATGAATAAGATAATCAAATTATTGACAGCAAAATCCTTCAATTTTAAACTCACAGCCGAAATTTTAGTCGACATGAAATATTTCCTGCGAGGAGAATCACAGTCAGTGTTAAATATTATACTCAGCAATAAATGAAACTCGAAACTTACCAAAACGTAACTCACGGTTCAGCACTGGCAAGAACTGGCTGGTTATAGTCCAGTCGCGCCTCTCCGTGACGTTCTGATTCCACGCGGACTCTTGTGAACATCACTGCAGAATGTTGCTGATGTGAATCAAGGTCTAACATTGGAACTGTTAACGTTTCCTAACTAACAGTTCCTAAAATATGTATGTATCTGTACAACTCTGTTTTTGATATATATTAAAAATTTTGAGCTTTAGTTGGAGTAAGGAGTACAGGTAGTTCAGAGAACAAATATTTATCAGAATATTTAAACAGAAAAATAAAATTTGTTGACCTTCATAATATCAACTAAGCAACAAAATTTATGGGACAGAAGTATTCGGTCAAATTGATATCATGTTAAGTCATTGGTATTTGATTCCTCATTTCGAGTATCAAGATTAAAAAGAATTATAAAGCTTCTAAAACTTCTAGGAGCACATACAGGGAAATTAACAAAAGAATGGTCCGCGAATAAGAAAATAACTGTTTTTTCGTGACCTAGCCAATCGCCTCACCTCAAACCCATTGAAAATTTCTGACGAATACTCAAAGTCGGTGAGCACATATGGGCCCAAAAAAAACTTTTTGGTTTGAGAATCATCTGCATGAATGAATGGAACAAAATACCAGAAACGGAGTGTCAACTCTTAGTTTCCAGTTGCAATGATTGTCTCCATGCTTTTATTTCGCATAAATATCACGTTACTGAATACTAAAGACATGTTTTAGCTTTGCCCTATTACTTTTGTTTCGCTCACTGTTTTGCGCAATTGATTTTTAGTTGTCAATACTTTTTTTTTAATATTCTGGTAAATATGAGTTCTCTGAATTACCTGTACACTTTACCCCAACCAGAGCTCGCATTTTTCAAAATTCATCCAAAATAGAGTAGTGAAAATACTTTGTCCTGATACTATACATCGATAGCATCATCGAATTATATTACTCACATATACTCGTGATTTTGCTCTCCCAATCGAGTTTGTCTTAGCAATTGCTTAACCATGAAAAAGCTACGAATTAAATTATCATTGATAAACTCATAGCTTACTAGTTACCAACTGGACTCGTGAAATAAACAGTAAATGCTTTCTCTATATAAAATATTTTGGTCGTTCTGTAAATCGAAAATACCCCTTCCTCCTGGTCACAGATTTCCGTGGTTAACTGCAATTGAGAGTACTGAATTCAACCCAAGGATAAATATAATAAGGTTTCAATTGGGAACAATAATAAAACTCCCTTATTTTTTTATCCCACGAATATGAATGGGAAATACTAAACATTTTAAAACATCAAAAGATTGAACAATTCATTTAGAAATATTAATGACAGCGTAGGAGCCATAGTGCTGCCTCGGGGACTTCTTGGGACCCCTCAGAGAAGTCTTAGGGACTGCTTCGGTGCTCGACGTCTCAGCCGCTGCACGGCTCCGACCCTGAAGGAAATTCTCATTTGCCTGAGCCTCGCCCTCGACACGCGTTACAGGTACAGGGCAAGTCCTCCCTAAATATTGATAGAGTCGCTCGTTACGTTTGTACTTCTGTATCCATTGCTCAAGACGTTAGTTGGAGTGTGTTCAGTTCGTTAATTTGTTTGAAGGTTTGCTACGCTCAGTTGTTCGTCCGCAGCTCCGTTAGGTGTCCAGTAAAATTGATGTTAAACTTTTGTGTGACGAATTTTAATAATCTTGAACGCTTAGCATCTGCGAACCTCAAAGAACCTTTTTGCGTTCACAGTAAATAATTTTGCAGTGTCTCATCCTCCAGAAAAAGCATGGCTTGAGCTGGGTTTGGTACAAAGAGGTTGTTTTAAAGAGAGTTTAACTGCTGAAATGCTCTTATGCAAACGTTATCAATTTATGTGAAAAAAAACTGCAATGCGAACTGAGAAATTGATGTCGATGAGTAATTTAAAATGAAATTGAACTGTTACATATAAAGGACAAACGTAGTGTTCGCGATTATTATCAAAGAATCTTCTTAAACTCGCTTAACTTCTAATTGAGAAGTAATTTTGTGCAGCACAATTCGGCATAACGCAACAGTTAAATGCCTAGTGATTTTAATGAAAATTGTTATGAATTCTTTTTGTCTTGAAATATTTTCAGTGTGTCAAAAAAAATAAGCTATTTTGTTTAATTGAAAATGCAGTTCACAAGTTGAAAATTGAGGTTTCAAGTCCTGTGGACTGAGGTTCAGTGGGCTCCATGGTGTAGTGGTGAACGTGATGGCCTCACAGCCGAAAGGACAAGGGTTCGAGTCTCGGCTCAGGTGAGTGGAGCTTTTCACGTGACCACGGAGTACTTCCCTTGGGAAAGGAAGTTTAAACCACACATTCCTCACATCCCCCACCACACTAGTAGTTGTAAGGCATTTAAAACCCAACGGTAAAACGTGTTGGAATGAATAAAGGTTCTTCTGAAAAACTCGAACACGCTGACAGACAAGCAGGGGTAG
Organism: Orchestia grillus; assembly: GCA_014899125.1. NCBI lineage: Eukaryota > Metazoa > Arthropoda > Malacostraca > Amphipoda > Talitridae > Orchestia > Orchestia grillus. The sequence goes on from VOMN01014500.1 coordinate 11,293, forward strand.
TCTCAAGCACTTTCGCATCCAACAAGTAAATACACCCCACCGGGCAGGCTGGCTTCAATTACGGGAATCCGACGAGTAAATCCACCACACCGGGCAGGCTGGCTTCAATTACGTGAATCTAATAATAGTGATACGTTACACTAGCTCCGTAATCACTGCCATTAAATTCCAGTGCGGGAGGACTTTTTTACGCAAAGAATAGCAGTTCTTACCGCTGATCGAGTTAAAAAACTTCAATAAATACCTTGTGTACCCGGGCTGGTTCTAGGACCAAGATTTTAAACAGGGTCACGTGATTAAATAACACGTAGGAGTCAAAGTACGCTACAATTTATTCGAATTTAACTTTAATTGTGCAGTGGACTTTCCGAGTATGCTTTTCATTCATTTTTTAGCTTCTTGAACGAGAAAATATTGAAAAAATGTACTTCCTCTGGAAACTGATGTTCTCCCAGTGTTCCTTAGGAACGTCAAGTAGCTCAGATATGACCACAGCTGCGTACGGTGTGTTTTTAGTAAAACCCTAATGATGGCAATTTAACAAGATCTTACTATAGACTTTCGTTATCTTCTCTTTTGTCCCTTCCTATTCTTCTCTCGGAGGTCGTACAGACAAATCAATTAGGTAGACTTTTCAACGCTGATGCTTCTTCCCAATTTTCATTCCTTTATTACTTTCAGTGTAAATTTAAGCCCATACTTCAGTCAGCGCATATCAGTCCTTCAGTGAAATTTGAAGGCTAATCTTAGACTTGAGTTTCTGTGAGGTTAAGTCTGGTTTTGACAGTAGTTCGAATACTTTTTTCTGCTAGAAAGTTCAAGTGGCATAGTTGCACGGTTGGTGCATTTACTTTCTCGGCTACATTTCCGCCTTATCTTCTTCATCACTGAAGCTCAACGTTACAGAGGTAGGTATTGTATGAAAACGTTTCAGAATTGTATTTTTATTGGGAATCCACAATTCTAACATTACAATAAGTGCTTAAAGACATTGCTTTTTTCCAATATGTATCAAGAAATATAGGTGCTGAAACATCATGGTGAGGATCTTATTCAAATCATAAGCTAAATCGTTCAAAATAAGTGCACTTGAATCAAGAAACTATTGTTGAAAGCTTTCGTCATGATTTTGACGTTCAATCTTATTAAGTTATCAATGGAACAATTAAGTAGGAAACAGCTATCATTGTCTGAAAAATTATTTCAACATTCGAAATTTACTCGCACAGTGTCTTCAACGCAGTGGCACAGTGAGGTCGTCAGCGTGGTACTCAAAATCTCAAACTTGCTAAACGATGAAGTAGGCTTAATTCGCGGTGTTTAGATAAGTCACTACAGTGAGTAAATAACATCATTTGTCACTATTGTATACAACTCATATTATCGAATATAAGAAATTCCAGGTCAGACACATCATCATATCAACTTTTCTAAAACACTGAAGTTAAGTTAAGAAAACACGTATGACTAAAGGGGTATAAAATAACATTTATCGGTTACAAGAACCGGTCCATACGACAGAGTCCTGCACTCTAACTCAGCGTTTCTCGACCGGGGTCCTGCGGAACTTTTTGCTTTATCTAAAAGTCCCTAAAGGTTCCGCAAAAAATCCCTAAGGGTTGCGCAAAAAGTCCCTAAGGGTTCCGCAAAAAAATTCCTAAGGGTTCCGCAAAAAGTCCCTAAGGATTCCGCAAAAAGTCCCTAGGAAAAAGTGAGATAAGCAATTACGAATTTTCACTCAATTTCACATACGAAACATTACTGAATACGCCCAATATATTCTTGGTTATTGTAAGATTTTAATATAGCCATCCACATATTTAACTAATTTTGTGATCAAACGCAAAGGTTATGCGATGGTAGAAAAGTTGGGAAAAGTTTTGTTACCCAGATTTTCAATTATTGACGTGCGTTCCTTGAAAAGTATCCCTTCAGTGACAGTCAATAACGCATACATGAAGTAATTGTTACTAGCTCAATTTATGTTGACACTCATGACGGATAGTGTATGTGGAGCAATAATGCTGCATTCATTTTTCGTAATTTGCTACACACCAGGAAAAAATCTAGTCTATATCCGTTTCAAACCCATGCACAATTTAAAAATTAATTCTTAAATTACTACCACAATATTACGTCTTCCCTCATGAATGAGTTCGTCAAACATTGTATATGGTAGCATCCATTTCGTAACTTACTGATGGTGACATAATAACGACATTCTCAATATTTATACTAATATTGAAAATACAGTGCGATCAAAGAAGCGCGCGAGAAAACCCAAATAAATATCATAGTACATTGTACGTAGGTTGTTTCACTATTCTCCCTAACAATGCATAAAAATCCTTCATTAAAACGCTAAATTGTTTTCAGGATTTTGTAATGGGCTGTGTCTTATTTGTTACCAATTTTTACCGTTAATCTTTTCAATGCACATGTAGATTTGCTCAGTTCCCCCATCTCAGTCATTCAAAAAATCTAATATCGAAAGACTTTTTCACGCATAAATTGAATGTGGTAATTTCATCAAAACTTAATCATGTAATGCAGTGCCACAATATTCTACAGCATTCTAAACACATACTCTTTATTCAAACTTCATTTCCTACTTTGTTGCGACAACATAATCTGCCAATTCACAATTCCTCAAATTTTGGCCAAGCCGCTAAGCAAATTCTCACGTCAAAATTGAAGAAGATAACATCCCCGTATGTTGTCAGCTTCCAAAGTACGAAGAAACTGTCACTATTTGCACCGGACGAGCAAGTCAGGGAAGCCAACAGTTAAGTTAAATGAAAACTCTTCCACCACGACACAAGTAACATTCCCTCAAAAATGTAATCTAGCACACAAAAGACTACGGTTGAAATAGTAGAAAAAGACAAATATGTTTGTTTTCACATCGGCCTGCTAAATTTTCGAGCCGTGCCATTTCAAGGAATTGAAATCGACGTAATGCTTTCTTCCTACTGCCTTGACTGTGGCTAAACTTTTTAATGAAACTGGTCACAAACTGGAATTAAGCAATGATTTTAAATATGGGGTCAGTGAAACTTACCAGAGTACCAGAAATTATTCGGAATTGATTTTTTATACCGATTGGTTACCACGTATGCTTATTTTAAGACTATTCTAAGTTGTACCTAAAGATTTGTTTCATACTGAGGTTTAGACACTGAAAAAGGTTTTCCAAGAATTGGTGTCCTTTGCCTTAAAATATTTTTGGATTCAGAAGTTTCTGCCCCATGAATTCAATAGCACTCGGCTGTTTCACCAATCAAATTGTCTGTCTCTCGCCACGTTTCGCCGCTCAGTCCGAAAAGTTTGAAAAATAGCTAAAATCTTTCGTGGCCAAATACTATGATAAGGACTTCGATGTAACTTTAGTTAACAAATTTTGGAAAAAAATCTTTTTAATTATCAGGAAAACTTCCTGTTGAAATTCATTCTTTGGTTATTTATAAATACTGTCGCGCACATTGTGCATATCGGTAAGTCAACTACCGGCTGCGCGTTAAGACAGAGGATCGCAGAACCTTGGAATCGCACAAATGCAGTGTTAGCATAGTCTCCCTATTCCTGTTTCTACGCCCTCGCTTCCAAACATGATTCCAAAACTATTACCAATCTCAGAAAATAATGGCTATTACAAGCATTCTTTTTAAAATTTAATTTTATTCTGGTATTTACATAGAATTTAAGGCAAATTCCAGCATACCTAATACTTGATATGTGATTTACTAATAATTTTCTCCCTATAAAACTTAGTTACAGCGAATAAGCCCAAAATATTTAGCACGCACAGGGAAAACGTTCGTTTACTATTCATGCATGAGTTCTAGTTCGGTTTTTTCATGTTCAAAATTATAGGCGTACTCACTTTAATCATGTAGAGAATGATTAAACGCACATATCAATCACTGAGTATGCTGAAATTTCCTTAATATTTTATAAAAATACCATGAAGTAGTCGAATTTTCAAATAAAATTCTTGAAACGGTCATTATTTTCCAAACGATTAATACATGTGCCAAGTTTCCCATTTCAGGGCGTGGTGGATTCATATTTACAGTAAATGCTGACGAGAGTCGCCCGTGAACAAAAAAAAATGAGGTCCAGGTGGCAGGTCGCAAATACAAGGGTGCGGCAAAATGATCGGACACATTCGTTTGTGCAGTGAAGTATGGTAAAGAATGAACTGGAAAATATTTTTAACCTGTAATCAAATAAAATTACGTTGTGCATGCATTCATATTGTTGAAAGATTTTGTTCATACTCTATTTACTTCGATTTTATGAAACCAACGTAAGACTCAAATCGAGAAAATTTCAAGTAGCCCATGCTCTTCAGTAATTTCAGACGTACCGGGGAATTTTAGCATTACAGCTTACAATGAACTGAAGTGCAGAGTAACTCAAGCCTTTTCCACCTGGAGCTTATTCCACCAAATGATGCTTCAGGTTATGAAATATGTTTAGAAAATTTTCACAATATTGCATCCTCGGGAATATAAAACGAAAATGAATGTCCTGGGATAACTGTGGGAATTGCGTCGTTCTAAATTTCAATATTTACTATAATTATCGACACTAGTCTTGAGGAATAACTTGCACTTCACCTATTTCAAGACGTGCGTTTAGGAGGACTTCGAAATCCAAGTACCGACCAGCAGTCGGCGGTATGTTCATGGCCGTCGAACCGCTCACCTCTCCTTTCGTGATAAATGCGATCTCATTGTTTTCACTTTTTGTCGGTGAGGAGCCTAACATGACAGTAACATTCTCGAAATAAACCGCATTCACACGGTGAGCAACAATCACGTTTCTGACATTCAGTTCATACCCGAAGTCAATTTTTAAGAAATTTGGTTGATTATTTACACCAGTAAACCGATATTCGGTTGTGACCGGCCAGCACATGTAGCCGTCGACTGCTCCACTACTGGTCCTGTTTACCATGGCCGGAGATGAGGAGGTAGTCATGTCGCTCCGTACGATGTTCCTCTCGTCAGCCCATGCAGAGTAGCAGGTGCTGTAAGTCACAGTCTCTACGCTGCTGGTGACCCCGGGGAACCAGTGTGAGACGAAGGAAGTGTACAAATCACAACTGTTGGAATCTGCGTCAGCAAAAAAGTTGGAGTCTCTAACATTGAAATTAGGTTTCTCGTACAAACACGTTTGACAGAACAGACCTTTTGTTAATTTTGTTTCGCACGCTATTCAGCTGAAGTCCTTGGACGGTAAATGGTTGAATAAAATTCTTCGTTGTTCAATTTTCTGTTTCAATATCGACAAAAAATTGAAATTTTCATTCTCTAGAAAATAGACCTTTGTAGCTACATACTTATGTGTATTTAGCGTTTAAAAGGCAGCTATTTCTATTCGTGCACCTCCTGGAACTCTCACATCAAATCGTACTTATTAATTCTAGATTACTCCTGCATTTAACTGGCAGCCTATCTCCTCTCTTTACTCTAAAAACAGTTGTCTACGAGTATACTTAACCCATGGATTGGTGGAAATGTTTCAGACTTTTTCTACTAAGATTTGCATAATAATAATGCGAGAGACGACAGCTACTGCCAAGATGAGCACTTTGAAACATTTTAAACGTGTTATTAAATCCTACTTCGCAGCTTGAAAATAAGTTATCTTTCATTGCGGCAGAAGTACCCACTCAAACATGCATTAGTCATTAAAGAGGCGCTGTAACAGACTTACTTCCTCAACATACCGTACATCCACTGCCAGCTATTTGATAAGTCTACAGGACGAACCATTAATGGTTACATATTTATCAAAATCTTTTTAAGTGAAAAGTGAACCTAACACGGTAAAAGTTTCTGAAGCAACAGTCTCTCAGGTAGTGATAATAATTTTTCAGGGTAGTTTTTTATGAGCTTCTCGAAATGTCTAAATAAGTTAAAAGAATTGTCGTAATAGAGCAGCCTGAGAAATCAGAACGCTACCGCACGTCACAGCACCAGTAACAAAACCACCAGATCCATAAAATGCTTCAATTGAAGCATTGCCGAAATTTCCTCCACTATCCATAAGCCGACGTTGACAGCGGAGCCCTCATGTCCATGACTTCAAAATGCGTCAAAAACAGAGAGAAGAAAAGCGTAACCAGAGAATGTAAGGGAGGGCAGTATTCGACGAAGATGAAATAACAGTAAGAAGTATGCAGAAGATTGCAGTGACGTTCCGAAGATAGCATTCAATAAACCTAAAGATAATTTTATGTGCCGTCACCATTGAAAATAGCTTAACCAAAAGTAACTTTACACTGTATCAGATCAATGGCAATACCCAGCAAAACGTTCTCCTTGTAGATTTGATAGAATTCATTGTTTGCTGACGTCCTTCTTTCGAATTGATCTGAGATTTTTAGAAATGCATGAGTCGATCTTTTTCGTTTCAGGTAATATGTTCAGGACTCAAAACCTAGCGTGTGAAAATCTCCTTTCAGAATGAAATATGATCTCTCTTCTTGCAATTAAAAAAGTGATGATTATGATTAGTATCACCATTTCAGCTTAAATTTTGCATACATTTGCTAAAATTTTGACGAAAGAAGTAACCTGCCATCAGGAAAAAACTCGTACAAAATATTTAGCTCAAACCAGTAATTTAAGGAAAAGTTATGCTTTTGTCTGATTTGAATGAAAGTTTTGCTATTGAAAAACTTGTAAATGCGTTCGGCAAACAAAAATACTATTTGGAATGTGAATGACCAATCGATAAACTTTCAATTTTCACACGAACCTCACGGCACACACACATTTTCCAAGCCTTCTTCGATAGGAAACCATTACACTACAAACAATTTTAGGTTTTGAGCAGCAGATCCTGTTAGTTTTAAATGTGATGATAACTAGTGGCTGCTTACGATAAAAATCTCGCAGGCTCTATTTAAAAATCTCAGCTTAGGTCATGATTGTTCATCAATACTCACCTAAATGAACGCAGAAGAGTTTGCAATTGAGAGTGACAAGGCATTTTCTCGAGCATTCGATGAATGTCAAGTCTGGGTAGAGCGAAATGTTGAAGCTGTCCTGTCTACACTTGCTGTGCACCGTTGTTGCTGCTACCTGGCGCCAGACAGAAGTCGAGGACAAAATACCATAAAATAGAATACAAGATTATATATTAATAGAAAAACCTGCGTAACACTGATTAAAATACAATCAGGACAAATCGAGGACAAAATACAATAGAATAGAATACAAGATTATATATCCATAGAAAAACCTGCGTCACACAGATTAAACAGTTAATGGAGCTTTTAAAGTGACCGTTCAATTGGCTAAAATAATGCACAGCAAAAATAATCAAAATCCTTAATTGAAAGTTTCAGACGTAGTTTGCCAGAGTCTGAAATTTTTTTATAGAACACATGTATTGCAAATTATTCTCATTGATTTCAAATGCATAAGCAAAAACCGGCTCACAAAGCCAGTCACTGTAGTCCAGTAATTGTAGACTTGACCGACTTCCAACACTCACTGATGACATTGCAGATGTAGACGTTGGCAAATCTAACGCCCCAGTGTTACCAAATCTAACGCATCAGTGTTACCAAATCTAACGCACCAGTGTTACCAAATCTAACGCACCAGTGTTACCAAATCTAACACACCAGTGTTACCAAATCTCACGCACCAGTGTTACCAAATCTAACGCACCAGTGTCACCAAATCTAACACTCCACTACAAGTCTCATTACGCTATTTACACACCTCGTATTTCTTGAAATAGTTGAATTAGCTGGTTACATTTTCAACGATGAATTGGAGAATTTCTTCTGAGTAATTATTCATTTTTTTAAGCTTTCGAGTTATTATGTATAACTTGTCATGAAAGGATCGAAACCTTGAACATAAGAATTCGTTTTTCAAGATTTTGAAAACCGAAAACTAGAAAACTAGCGAAAAAAAAATTTATCGTAAGAAATTCTCTAATTCATCCTTCAGAGGACCTTGTATTGTGTACTCTTGATCTATTTAGCTCTATTTTGTTAAATGTAGTTATAAATCGGACAAAACACGTACATGCTAAACACATATGCCTCTTGAATTGCTTCGACAATACGAGGAAATGAGCCGGGCAGAGTAAAACTCCTCTCTATGAATTGGGGTTCAGACGAGAATTAAATCCTTCTCGAGTCTTTTTCTGTACTCCTAATACCTCCAGCTGACTTACTTCGTTTTTTATTTATGGAGTAAATTCTTCGATTTGGCACTGCAAGGCGTGATTTGCACACGGGAAGAAGATATGAGCGACACGACTTTGACTCTTTGCCTACCCTGCTCCGGCTCTCTTCGTTTGATGATGAGCTGTGAGCAGTCAATACTTGATGTCTTATCAAAGTCATGATGAAAGTTTCTTATGTTTCTCAACTTAGAGGTAGGTTTGAATATTATAGTTCCTTGTTTCATTTTTACACTTTTAGATCACCATCAAACTTTTCTTGAACGGAACTTTTCTCAGTCAAATGTTGATTATCCATGAGTGAGTTTTCTTTAGTTTTCTGATAGCCTAAAATCCAGGGAACTTCATGTACTTTACTACTCGGAATAAAAAATATGTAACGAAAGATCTATTCTTGTTTTCTTCACATTTATAACGTAAACGAATGCGGCAAATTCACAATGTATCGATATGAACTCGTGGATTACTACAATTTATCAATATGTATCGCATAGTGCATGCAATAAGACTCATATCAGTATATGATCGAAGCATCTTAACTGTGAAAACTCTTACCAAAAAGCGAAAAAATCACTAAAAAGCGTATATCCGTTACGTTTCTTCAGGTAGTACAATTCTATACGTCGCAAGTAAGAGAACTGAAAATCCGCTCTTTCTGTGAGTGATACACCCCTTTCAAAATAGCATTACTCTTCCGATATCGGAATAAGGGGCAAGAGTGCGTAATATACGAGTATATTTTGTTTCACTAGGTAATGGTTGCTTGGAGTCAGAAAAGTGTAATTCACATTTAACCTAGGTGGCTGATGACAGAATTAATTAAGATTCTAAGAAATTTTGTTCTACGCCTCAATATGCATAGATCATCTACAGATTAAAGTAGGTCACTGAACTATACAACCAATATGTGGAAATTAGAATAGAGTGGTTAAATATCCTATATTTCACGGANGAAAGATTTCGTATCACCACGTGAGTAAAGTAACATATGCGATCAAAGTAATGAACCATTTTTTTCGGACAAATTTGGAATCGATCTACTCACCATTCGTGATTAATTCTCAGTTTCATCATAATTGCCGTTTATTATACTCTAGGTCACTATGCTAATGTCGTATTCAGAAAAAAATTCATTCTTTGATCTATAGAGAACTGGCAATGATTGAACGCTGTTAAAATTTTTCTATAAACATGTTGTGCTTATGCTCGTCATTTCCTATACATTTTAAGGAATTGAGACTTCTTCATTTATAGTATCCATGTAGTCTTGAAAACCCACGCTAAATTTTTAATCCTTGAATCTTGCTTGAACGTAAACTCTGCAGTATCAGGTTGTAATGAAAGTTTCGAACATTTTTTTAGAGCACGGAAAATCTAAAAACTTAAAAAATATGCACATATTAGTTTTCCATATAAGGACGTTGTTCTCAATGACATCTCAACTGCCTATAAGTTTTTCAATGCCTTTTCACAGAATGAGCTTAGTTTTGATTGGGAAAATAAATGAGTTAACTTCATTTCAACCTTTTCTCGTTAAATGAGCCTTAGACAAGCAAATGTTTGTGCAAGGTCTAAAAGGATGATAATCTGTTCAGGAGAATAAAAGCAAGTTCAGGAGAATAAAATATCAAATTTGAATTCCCAACAAAACTCGTCCAGAAGTTTAGAAGTCACTCCCGCAGTTTGGGGAGTGGCGTTGTCATGGCACAGCATCACTTTTTCCTGTTTATCAGTCCTTTTCAGTAAGACTCTTGTTAAATGTTTTAGCTGATGGCTATGCACTTCAGATGTTTTGGCTTCATTGTTACCTGAGAGCTCCTATAGAGTATAGTGGATAACTCCCTAGATATCCCACCATACACTCAACAGAACCTTCATAGGGTGCAGGCGATTTTGAGGTTGCAGGAGAGGCGTTGCTGTACGGTTCACCCATTGCAGTTTACGTTTAACATTAATAATCCACTTTTTATAACCCGTTATGTTCCTGTCTGTTTGGAGCTGGTGAGAACTCAGCGAGACACAGTGATGTGCACGTTGTTTGAGATCGTTTTCTGGTAAAATAATTCAAGACTCATTTTTAACCCTTTAGATCGTAGAGTCGAGCTTTCAAGACAGTCATATGACTGACATTAAATTCTTTTCTCAGTGTCCTAGAGGTAATGGCGGAATTTTCAGCAATAACAGTTCGCAATTTCTCAAAAAAATGTCCCTTCGAAAATCCATTTCTTAGTTCATCTTCTAGGCTGAGGTCATCCATTTTGAAATGGGAAACCATCTTCTGCATGGGCTTCACTGATTATGCCATTTCCATATTTTTTTGAGAGACCCTACTACCGAATTTTCTGTATTTCCCTTCCGAAATTCATATAGTAAAACATGCCGTCCAAGCATTTCACTTAGAATGTACATTTTGGCCCTCTAACACTAGTTTTTAAGCAAATTATTGAAGAATCTGACGAATAAATAAGTGTAAATAACATATACGACAAAAAATATGATTTTAAAGGCCAAATTTGTCGAGTCGTGTTTCAAAGTTGTCCTTTGAAAAACATTCAAAGGCAGTGTTACGCACTGATATGGTAGTAACATTGGTCATACTGCGTTTACCCACACATGTGCGCCACCCTAATGTGGATTTTTTTTGTAATATGAAGACCACGTCCACTGATTGCACTCACGCGTAACGTTGTAGGTTACGAGTTCTACGCGTTTATGCTTCCATTTTCATACGCTTTGCTCGTGCCAATTCGCGGTTACACGTCATAAAAATACCTTTATTAATTCCAACACGTTTGCCGTGGGGTTTTTAAAGCCTTACAACTACTGACGCGTGAGGCATGTGAGGAATGTGTGGTTTAACAGTTTACCTTCGGAGTGGGTCATATATGGTACACGCGATCATCTAACCTGACCTAATGTAACCAAAGCATTATCATGTATAGATACAAATTTTCGAGCTTTCGTCAAAGTTTTGTTCATCAATCGAATAAGCTAGTTCTAATTGGAAAGAAAATTAATAGAGTACCCAAATTTGTGAAACCAAAATAATTCATTTGTAAATTCACAGCTGAGATATTTGTCGGCATGTAATTTTACCTGTGTGGAGAATCGTAGTCGAAGTGTTAAGCTTCCTTTTCCAAGGGAAGTACTCCCTGGTTACGTGAAAATCAGTACCTGAGCCGGGAGTCGAATCCTAACTTCCCTGCTGTGAGGCTATCACGCTACCCAGTGTGCCATGGAGCCCACGTCTGGTAAATGTGTGTCTGCTTTAGTTTGTTCGGCACTTACAAATTGCCATTACTCGGCTGACATAGCTATGGTTAACTCATAACTTAAAGTGAATTGTATTCACGAACACGACTTACCTCCACAAAACGTAAACTCGTAATTTCCCCGCCTGTGCACGAGAACGCACTCACGAGCGCCAGTCCAAGCAGCAGAGCTCTCACGAATGTGCTCATCATTTTTGACGCTTTATCGACTAGTTTTTCTTCAGCAAAACTCTTGATGCAGAATACGAAGCGATGTCGATTCCAAGGATGCTCAGTGGTACGACCCTGCGCAGTGAAATCAGACACTGAGACAGGCAATGGAATAACGAGAATTTCCACCAGTTTTTCTACACTTCAACATGATGGCTAGATGGCATTCAAATGATGATCAATTCAGGCATGTTACTTTCTTGCTCGGGATAAATCATAATTAAGGCAACAGAAGTTCATTATTTCATGAAGCCTTTAAAATTTGTGTTCACACACGAAAGTCTTAAATAACTTGGGAGATAATAACTCCGTTTTCCTTTTAAGGATTTGAATGTTGAAATTTAGCATTTAAACCATATCAATTGATCGAAATGTACTCATCAAGCTTCAAAATGTAGGTGAGAGTATTGAATATATTTTTAAAAATTTCGTAAGAACCAATCAACTGTTTGGGAAATTGTTAAGAAGTTTAAGGAGACGAATACAATCATTGACAGACCAGCACGAGGCAGAAAACGAAGTGCTCAGAGCTCTCAGCTTGTCGAGATCACAAGGGAAAAATGCATCGGAACCTTCGTGGTTCTTACAGAAAACTGGTTGAAAGCAGCCGATGGGAGCAAATCTTCGATCGATGGAATGCTGAAAGACAAATTGGGAAAGTGACTTTTCAAAGTGCTCCATCGTCATAAGCTTAGTGAACTTTCTAAGAGAATCAGGGCTAAAAGATGTTGTCATATCCTTTATCAGATGACTCGCAAATTCTCATCTCTCACACATGAGAATAAATTTTACAGCCATCAAGTTGTAAACCAACAGAACGAACAGGCTTGGAGTTCTCAAATACCATTGAGAATAGGATTGTGATCCAAAGTCAAAATCCACAATCTGTTGTGATTTCGGGTGTTGTTACTGCCAGAGAAAGATCTTCGTTGATTTTTGGGCCCTCTAGGTCCAAACTAAACTCACAGCGATACATTTCCGATATTTTGAAAACCTGTTCTCCTTCTTAAGCCGAAAGACATTCGCAGGGTTCGCCATGGAGCCTCTAACAGGATTCAGCACCATCATAATAAAAATAGATTCAACCTTGGATCCAGAGAAATATCCCAACGCTCACACGTAAGAATGAATGGCCCACAAGCTCTCCGAACCTTAATCCTTTGGATTTTTCTATCTGGTATATTTTGGAGACAGTTTCGGCTTCCCCTTACGCTTCTTGCAATTCCCTAATTTGCAGAAGGAATGGGACGCAATTCCACAAAAAAGTTACGTGCCTTTTGTAATGTATTAATGCATACGCTTAGGCTATAATTCGCAACTCAGGTGGTTATATTGAATAATTGATTACTCGTTTGATTTATTTTTATTCACCCAACTGCTGAAATTTTCAAATCTAGAATTTTGCTTATAGTATTCCACAAAGCTATCGAAAATATCGGGGCCGAAATTATGAGTGGCTCTTTAATTTTATCATTCATATGTGCAACCCGAGTGCTGTTGACAGATGTCAAGCTCTATTCCTCAATTTACTGTTGTCAATGAGCCAGTGAAATATTCCTCCTTGTGATTAAATTTACATAATTTTGTTTCGATAAAATGAAATTTCGAAATCGGATGGAAATGGCTCCCGACCCTCGTAAGTTGCAGTTAGACCCATTCCTGCGGGATAGATATATTTTATCAGTACCGATTACATTACAGATACTCCATAAAATATATCGGAAGCAAATCAGATATACTTCGATTAAAAATTCAAATCATTTGAATTGTAAATGCCCGCAACACATACTCTTAATCCATGTAAATAAGAGTCAATTTTTAGAATGATTAAAAAATATATTAGGTACTTTTCGGAGCTGAGAGCTGTCATTTGCCCCTTTGTCCTAATTTTTGATAAGCCTTTACAAAATTGGAACAGGTAATGCTCAATGAAAAAGCTCCTTCATTTTTTCTCCTTGCCATATCATTTTTCAACACCTAATACCTGAATTCAGGGCATTTACAATTTACCACAATGGTAGATAAATATGAACAAAAATTTGAGACCTGGAATGCCGTAGCTGTTAGGAGCCTAATTTTAAGGGGGCTCAATCCAAAAGGGATTTACATTTGCTCTACCAAATCACATTTTTAAGCTATCAACATACCTTATTTCCACTTTTTTTTTGATGGAATTACTTTTCATTTCTTCGTCATTAATAACAGGTATAGGTTCTTATTTATATTTTTCTTTATATTATAATTTCTTTCTTTTTATTGTTAGGGATGGGTAAAAGCTATGTTTCTGGCCACATTAGGCAAGTTATGTTTACCTTTGCATCGCCAAAGAAATTGTTTTATTGCTAATTTTTTACATGCTGTTCTAAAGGTTAGTGTCGCACAATACAGTTTAGCAATGATTATTTTGTGTCGAGATTTTGTTACCTATACATCATGTTTGTTATATTTGGCCATTTTATTATTGTTACTCGCTTAATTAGTTTCTTTTTAGCTATCATGATTAATTGACAGTTAGATTGAACGCCGCCATGGATATATCCCGAAAGAGAAAATGTTGTTATCCCACGAACATATTTTGTTGCATTTGCGGAAACTATGCTATAAAGAATCAAAAACGAAACAACAATACTCCTGTCAAAAAAGTGGGGAACATCTACTTTAAGAAACATCTTGGAGACCAGGGCAAGATGTATGCAAAAAAAAGGTGCTCCTCACATTGTGCGCAAAACACGAGTTGAAACCTGGCGATCATGGGCTCAAATAAAGATCGTGAACCTCAAAATTGGTGCGCCAATATTTTAGACAGAACCGACAAAGCAATTTAATAACTGCTACTTCTGTCTTGTCGATGTGGAAGGTATCAATATAAAAACCAAGAATCTCTGGAAAATACCCCTCCTGCCGTACGTTCAATTGCCATTTGTGATGAAATGCCTGTCCCAGTTTTTACTAGACTGCCTGAGGTTGATGACTTTGTTTATCAGTACAACAACTTTTAATACGATAAAGATGAGCCGACTGATGTTCAGTCTCATGATACAAATTGTGATCAACTTCATCTGTTATTCAAGCTGAATTAATTGACCTAGTTACAGATTCGTAATTCCCGAAGTTGTTTGCTGAGTTTTAAGCTTCTAGGTTGAAACAAAAAAAAATGCTGAAACATAGTATTAATGTTTCCTTTTTATCAACAGAAGAGCAGATCTGGGGGAGAATTATATATCTGAAGCTCATCTTGTCGGTCACAGAAATGCTGAAAGCCTCTCTTGCTATCTAACGGACTCCCTGCGTGTGATCCAAGTGAGTGGAGACTTTTTATTGACAGTTCCAAAAGTTTTGCAATGAGTTTTGTCTTCCATCAGAAATTAGCTTAGTTTTCTTCGGGTACGACTCTCGGTAAACATGAAAATCTAATACAAGCATCAAGATTGTTCTGTAAAGGTTGCAGTGTTGTGTACGTGATTGCTTACTCTGTAAATTTGAAAATGGTGAACTTTTCGCTGGGTCAGCAAATAGGTTTCACGAAATATCCTTTTTTCTTGTGTTTTTTTTGGACAGTAGAGGTACGGTAGATCGTTGGGCGGAAAAGTAACGGCCTGGTGGAGGAGTCTGACCCCTGTTGACAAGAACTTCATCATTGAAAGTTTTGTTCAGAGAAGCAAGATACTCTTTCCTCCACTCCACAAATAACTTGGTTTAATGAAATAATTTGCAAAAAACTCGTAATCACAAAGAAGACCGCTTCAACCGCATGTGTTCTGTTATACTTTTTCCAAATCTCAGTCAAAAGAAGAGATAAGCAGGAGTACTTGATGTCCGTCAGATAAGAATACTCCTCAGAGATGCCAAATTTGTTACTATCACTGGTCAGCACTAAATTTATCGTTCAAGTTTTTAAACTGATATATGATGATTTTGATGTGCTGAATGAAAAAATCACTATGGTTTTGCTCCACCAAGTCAAATTCCTTAAATAAGCAACATATTGGTTTTTTTATGTTTATGTTTACATGTACGGGTAAGGTACGTCATATGATTCAAAATTCCTTTATATTTCTTGCAATTAACGAATTCTGTAGATTTTGCATGTGCCAGCTTTTGACTAATTGTTTTTTTTATGTTACAGGTGAATGAAATGGCTTGGAATAGAAGATCTTGCATAAATAAACCTAACGTATTCTGCTGTATCTGCAGTGAATAAAACCTTGTTTCTAACAGCTAGGAATCTAGTCGCAAGTTTCATGAAGCGTGCTTATCATGCTTATTTTCGCATGAAATTTGATGACCAGGATGAAGCTAGGGTGCTACACATAATATGTAAGTCATGCACCGAGTACCAGCGACGGTAAACCAAAGGCAAGAAGAGTTGTTAGAATTTTAGAATTCCTGTGGTTTGGAGGGAGACGACAAACCATATCGCTGACTGCTACTTCTGCGCTGTTGGTGTGGCGGATCAACAGAAAGAACCGAAGCAGCCTCAAGTATCCTGATCTTGAATCAGCACGTCGCCCTGTAACTCACTGAGGGAAATTCCAGTACCTGTCTTTACAGAACTTCCTAACATCAGTGACGAAGATTTCTTTAGAGCTCCAGAAGACGGAGAATAATAAGAAGTGGTTCTTAGTGATGACGCTCTATATTTTTTTCCAAAAGGATCAAAATGATCTCGTTAGCGATCTCTGCTTATCAAAATCTTCTGCCGGGCCATTGGCATCCAGATTGAAGGAAAAAACATCCGCTCTGACAGTGTTTGCATCACCTTTTACCGCAACAGATATCTAGAGTTCCTCCGTTTTTACTTTGAAGAGAAGGACTTCATGTAAAGCACAGATATTGTTCAATTCCTGCATAAGCTTGGAGTGCCACAGTATGTACCCGAAGATTGGAGACTGTTCATTGACAGCGGCTGAAATGTGTTCTGCTTCACAACGGTGACCAGTTTGTCTCTTAACTCACCCCTTGCTCACTCTGTTGTACTGAAGGCGAAGTATGAAGCCGTGAAGTACGTGCTGGCGAAAATTTGTTATGATCAGCATGAGTGGTTTACTGGTGTTTACCTGAAAATGGTGAACTTTTTATTGGGACAACAGTCCGTCTTGACAAAGTACCCATACTTTCTGTGCGTGTGGGATAGCAGGGACTCTGCTCAGCATTGCGCAAAGAAGGACTGGCCTGTGCGGGAGGAGTCGGTGCCTTGCAGAGCAAGGAACGTCATCAACAATCCTCTCGTAGACAGAGGCAAGATACTCTCCCCACCGCTGCACATCAAACTCGGCTTGATTAAACAAATAACCAAAGCTCTAGACAAGGACAGTGCGCGCTTCATTTACTTGTGCCATGTTTTCCATGTTTAACCAAAGAGAAATTGAAAGCTGACGTCTTTGTTGGTCCTCAAATCCGTCAGCTCATCGAAGATCCCGAGTTTGAAAACTCAATAACTGAAGTGAAACTGGAAGCATGAAAGGCTTTCTTGGTAACAACATGACCAGGAATTAGGCAGAACTCGTCTCTAATATGCTGACTGCTTCCAGAAACCTTGGACGCAACATTAGCATCAAAGTGCATCACTTGTTCTCACATATGGATTGGTTTCCTGAGAATCTGGGACCAATAAGAGGTGAGCAGAGGGAGAGATTCCATCAGGACATAAAAGAGATGAAGAGCAGGTATCAAGGGCCCTGAGAAGCGGTCGTGATGATAAACTACTGTAGCACTCCGAGGAGAGATATCCCTGCTGCTGAGCACACTAAAGGCTCGGAAAAATGGATGTTTGTGCCATGATTTTTGCACAATGAAGACGTAATGCTTAATTTACATGTACTCATCTTTATCATTGTTTATTATTCAATTCATCGAAATCCAACTTTGTAACAATTAATACACTCTGTCAGAAAACAATTTTTTCTCCTGAAAACTTTTTTGGGTGAGAAATATCAACAGAAATGAACTGATAATGTCACAAGAATGTAATCAATTTAGTCATAAGTCAGAATTTATCTATGTCAAATTAGCATAAAAATTTGAACTGATTGAGAAAATCGATGTTATCTTTGAATTCAGTATCGCAAAAATAGTTCTAGTTCAGTTGAAGAAACGTATACAGCTTCCAACAAAAATTTTTTTTGGTAATCCTGTGTGAATGCAGTGGAGGCTAGACGTAGAATCTCCCAGGAGCCAAGGAAGCTGACAACTCTGAAGAGATTGTAGAAGAAAGGGTTTTGAATTTTCAATTACTCGGATGTAAAATGAACATTAAGTTGAATATAAAGTTGAGAGTAAAATATCAAACTGAAGTTGAATTTGGATGTAAACTCCGTCAAGTTTGATGTAAAATGAGCATCAAGTTGGATGTACGTAAAGTTTGGTGTAAAATATCGAGTTGAATGTAAAGGTGGATGTAAAATCCGTCAAGTTAGGTGTAATATAAGTGTCAAGTTGGATGTGAAACATGACCATCAACCAGATGTAAAATGAGCATCAAGTCTCATTGCTTACACAGTCATTTGATGGATTTTCCAGAGGACTTGGGTGGAATTTAACGCTTTTATCAATACATTAAAGTTACGGCAAAAACGCTACCAAGGCAAACGGGACTCCAACACGGTAGCGGGCTAATGGTGGGATTCAAAGAAGGATATGCCTTATGTTTTGGATCACAGAGTATCACAAAAGAAGAATTCCATGCTGCTGTAACCTGATCATAAACAAAATACATTTAGTATATCGCCATGTTTAATAATTTCACTATAAGTAGTAATAGTCAATTTTCATATTTATTATGTAATGTCATATATTATCAAAACTCGATCTATTGGACTGAAACTGATTGCATATTTGGGTTCAGTATACCAAAACCAATTACAATTCATTTGAAAACCCTTTGTCAGCAAAATTGTGTTTATTACTGATATGAATACGTACGATATACACTGATAACTTCATCAGATAATTTTCCCCATTGTGCATAAGTCTGTGGAAGCGACAGAGTTTCCTCGTCAGTTTTAACGTTCGAAAAACAACGATACCTAGAGCATTTCAAGTACTGCTGTCAGTGAATCGTAATTAGATGTGAAAATATTGGGTTAGGGGATGAAAAATATATCAAATTAGCCTTTAATTAAAGTCACTTTATCTGATTTAATGCTTTCATTTTTCTTACAGAAAAATTTAAAATGGCTCAAGCTCTCCATAAGCTATTGTCTTTGAGCTGCATGCTAAAAAACTTGGCCGCAAATTACCGATGTTATTACAGGATATTGACCGGGAATTTGGATAAACTATTCTACAGAAGCATTTGAAAAGTATCACGATGTGTACTACTTCTATGCATATCGAACTCGATTAAATTTGGGGTCTTTTATATAGAGATAACAGGTGTTGAAAGCGTCATGGTTTTCAGGATATTAATGGCATTTATTCCCCTACATCTAGCTGACACATCCTATCTCATTTTACATTCTACTAGGGAGTGCGCCACAGTTACTATCATACAAAACACTTTTTGGCAAAGCAAAGGTAAGTAATTCTTGAACAACACTGACTCCGCAAAGTTGTGTCTAATGTAGATATTCGAAACATTGTGTTAGTTTATAGTTCGAGATATAGGTGAAAGATTTTTTTCGTCTAAGTTTAAATAGCTACATACTTGGTTGGTCCCAGCTGGATCGTGATGCAGTTATTTCTCACCTTAAAACTCAGACATACACAGATATGGTAACAGATATTCTGTATAAAGTAGGTGTTCATTTTATATATGTAAACATGTTCGTAGCAGGCTATGTCTGTGCTTGTACATGGGAATGCGAGAGGCGTGTGAGACGCTGCGGGCATTTCAAGCGTAGGCA
>VOMN01014507.1:0-10813 GCA_014899125.1 Orchestia grillus
CATTCTACGCACTCAGTCTGTTGAAATAGGACATTCTACGCACACAGACTCTAAATTGTACATTCTACGCTCACAAACTGTTGAAATGGGACATTCTACGCACACTGTCCGTTAAAGTGGGACATTCTACGCACACTGTCCGTTAAAGTGGGACATTCTATGCACACAGTCTATGAGAATGCAACATTCTCTGCACAAATTCTATGGAAATAAGGTTGCCAGAGTCTCTTCTAAATCAACATCTCGCCGAATGTAAAACACCCTGGCCCACCATGGCGTTACACCGAAACACCGGTGCGTCCAAGTGCAAGCCCCAATGTACCGCCGAGTCAGGCTCGACTGAATATTTCTAGTTGAAATTGGCTCTTGTTCTGCCCTCGACAACTGCCCGCGGGCACCAGAGCACACACACTGCAGGTCTCAACACAGGACGTTGGGGACGAATACACTCTCCAGCTGTCTGGTGTCCTGGCTGGAGAGTGTTTTTATTCATCAACGTAGGCCAATTTTAAATGATTAGTTTTGGAAGTTTCTATTCTCGGCTTCACACGTATAAAGGATGAAATTCTCAATTACATTTCAAGTAAATGAAGTATGCTTGGTCGCCTGTACTAACTAAGAATAGCAACACTTTCCATAAACTCGACTAGTCATTCATCCCTAAAAATTTACTCAATCTTTAGTATAGACAAGCTACAATAACGGCACAAAATAAACTGTTACCATTTCACACGCTCGAGAATAACGTGATCTATGTGCTACTCTTTACGCCTTACTGCGTTCATTTGAGAAAGAAGCTAGTCTTCCTTTGGTTAAAACGAGCTATTAATACAGTGTTCTTGACAACATGGCTATCGCCAGTCCGTTTTATTTAATGAACAAGGGAGCGTTAAATGGAAAGTAATGCAGCGAATCATAAGCTGAATTCGTGACTCGTGAAATAGTTGTGGAAGCCTGTATTGTTTCGTTCCTGTTACTTCAGTCTGAAGAATTTATATTATTTTACTAAATAATGTTGGTTTCCAAATCGATTAAGGGATTAATTTTATTTTAAGTAAATATTTAAAGTTAAATTTTTTTCGTAAGTTTCGCAATTTTAGTTCGAACTGAAATTACGAAATTGTATCCCAATAACCCTCCGAAANGCCTCAAGAATTTATATTATTTTACTAAATAATGTTCGTTACAAATTGATTAAGTGATTAATTTTAAAATAAAAATTTAAAGTTAAATTTTTTCGTAAGTTTCGCAATTTCAGTTCGAACTGAAATTACGAAGTTGTATCCCAATAACCATCCGAAATTGAGCTAGGCAAGCGTGAAGTTATCATTTTAAGGATAGAATAAAATTCAAAACGCCAAGAACTATGTTGGTGACGTGGCAGCGCCTGCTGAGTTTCTCAATTTTGTTGATTAATTAAAGGACGATTATTCAGAGCAGGAATTTTAAATGGAATGGCGTTTCCACAGGAGGAAATGCAGGGTGGCTCTGGATGAATTCAAAAACTAGTCAGAGAAAGAGAATGAGTCCCAACTTAGACGGTAAACGAAATGGAATAATTTAGAACAGATCGCGTGGGTTGTTCCCCCTAATATCGTATCACTGATATGTCGACAAATATTTCACGAACTTTAGATGCGTTTGTCTCGTGGGTTGCCCTCTAGCACAAATGCAGCTGATGTATTCCAGTCAGCGGGTTCGCGTCTGGAACATGTAAGAATAAGTTCCAGTAACTCGTTGGGAGGATAAAAGTATAGTTTATAAAAGTATAGTTTATTTCTACATACGTCGACTGAAGCCATCACGCAAGACGGATTATATATTTATTACTGTAGAAAGCCACACCTTGGAAATGAGTTAATTTCTCGGCGTGACACCAATATTTCCGTGGGTGGTTTATGTTCGACTTCTCTTCGCTAAGAATGAGGAAAACCAAACCCACGCAAAACCACCCAAGAACAATATCAAATGCAGTACCCTTAAAACACACTACTCTGAATAGGGTAAAAGGTGCCAAAAATAAGATATTACAGTGAACATACGTTCTTCACACTGTCTCTGTACATACATAAATACATGCATAATAAATACACACATAGATATACACACCTGAACTCTTATAGGGTCAAAACGCTAGATAAGAGTAGGGTGAGCAGGCCTGTACTAATCTAGCTTGTATCACAGGTTCCAAACATCTATGGATGGCATGTCGTAATGTCGTAAACTGAACGGATGGCTATGGTGGTGGTGCTGGTCTGCTGCTGGTGATGGTGGTGGTGTAGCAACTGCACCGTGGATGACTCTGAGTGGTGCTGCTGCTACTGCTACTGCTGTGTGCGATGATACTGCTGATCATTCAAGGAGTGCTTCTATTTCTCTCTATTACGTGGTGATCATGATGTGTTAAGTGGTGACAATGGTGGTACTGCTGCTGCTGCTGCATATGGAACTGTACTTTATTGTAATGGTCTTGAAAATAGTCGTGTATTGTAATGGTGATGAAAATAGTGGTGAAGTGACTGTCACAACTGCCGGCCGAAGTGGTGGTGGTGGTGACCATTAAATGAAGTGGTGGTGGTGACCATTAAATGAAGTGGTGGTGGTGACCATTAAATGATTAGCTCCCCATGTAATGAGTGTTTGGTGTCACTCCCCAGCTGCCCGACCGTTTGGGGCGCGTTTCAGTACTCAGTGTTGCGTGGTGCAGGAAATTCGGGTGGTTGAAGCTCAACTTTGTCTTGCTTTTCGATGCAGATGTGAATTTTACGGTGATTATAACATCAAAATTCAAGTTAACTCAACCCGAATTATTATTATTGTACATAATATACCTGAAATCCTTCTACAACCGTCCTGAAAATCCAGGAAAAATTCAGACTTAACCCTGAAAAGCACAAGCATAATTTTCAAGTTTTTTTGTTTATTGAAGAAATGCACCATTTTCCGAGTGACCCTAGTTTCCTGCACCGAAATTTCACTCACGTTGCCTGGAGGGTGCTGGCTGACGAGGGCATTTTTTTTTACTGATGTTTGTGTCGAGTTGCGGCAATCCTGGGATTGCTTCTCAGAATCCATGTATATTTTACGTGCGGTGGTATCCCCCACTCTTGTTGAGAAGAGATGCAGCTTCTGTGGGTGAAGCTATTGTGCGCGGCTGTAAATTTAACCGGTGAATTTAAAGTGATGTTCTTGTGGTGAGTTCAGATTTATTTTCTTCTGCGTGAACTTTTCAAGTGAATTTCTGCGATGGGGTTTGATTTGTGCTAATCAATTGGAGCGAAGATGAATGTCCTTTATTTGTGTGAAATTAAAATGACGTAAGCAGTAGCGGTTTTACTTGATCAATTGAAGACGACTGTTTGGCGCTAGCTACACTTCGTGAGTTAAAGGAGATCACATTTAGTGAAGGGCAGTCGGTGTTGACGCGTGGAAGCGGAGTACCTTCGGCATGAGAACTGANCTGTTGCCAGACCCTTGTTTTTAATTTCTGCAATAAAATGTTTTTAATTATTTAAAGCAATAAAATGTTTTTAATTATTTAAAGCAATAAAAACTGCGTTTTTAACGATTTGGCTGCAGGTGGGGGGCTTTAAAAAAAAAAATTATGATATTCCCATCTTGTTAAGCGTCTAGGCGTTCTTCTTCTAACAAGTTCCCGTCTTTCTGCTGCGATTTTCTCTGTCAATTCTTGTAAAATCAGAAATGTGCGCTGGTCTCATCGGCTGCTGAACAAAACCTCTCTATTTTCGTTGTACCAGAACGCAGACTGAAAATTTCCACGTTTAACCATTTCTTTTTCCTCTTGTTCTTCAACAATCACGTAATAGCAGAAAAATGTTCGATCCAGCACACTTCTTCCTAATTCTTCTTTCGTTTTTAGCGTTCTGCGTCTAAAAGTTAAGAGTAAACTTTCGTTTATTACATCTCCCCAGCAATTATATCCTTGAGTAAACCAGAGTATTTAAATAATTTAACGTGATGGGGAAGAACACAAGTACACAACTGCAATAATGGCTGCAGGCTGTCGTCGATGTATATTAATCTCATGGTGCGCGTGCTCCATTTCGGGACCTTTTATGAACACCAGTTACGCGCTTGAGTATTTCTCTCTTCAATTTGTTCCGCTGGAACACAAAAATGCAGACTCCTATTTCCGTGTGAGAAATATTCGCCTGCTGATCTCATAGTAAACATTTAATGGAAGGCAGCAGTCATTCATCACTCAAAATTTTAATGGGCCGACCGTTATACATCATTAGCTGGAAGATAGGAAGCCTACTAGGCACCATGCCGTCTGTGAAGTAAATTACTTCGGTGGCATTTATGTAGGTGTAACATAACATAATGAATTGAATGAAGCCACTCAATATTATCTGGTATTCCTTCGCTCATTATTTCCACCGGGACGCCAACTTTAATTCATGCATGCCACTGCTAGGGTCTGTGTGCTCTGTGTATGTAGAAGCGACCATCGCTGTGGGCGAATTATTTCTGAAAATGTGTGTTTGGTCAAGTAGTGTTGCGGAGGCGAGGACTTGCCCCCTCCGACATGTCCTTGGCATTTGAACTGTGCGATTTTCTGTAAGGTGTAGTCAGGTTGCTGGAGCCTAGTGTCTAACTCTGTATCTTGTCGTCATTGCGACGTGAAATAATAAATTTACCCACGAAAATCGTGTTTTTTTTGCATCACCGGAGATGGTGCGCGAAGGTTAAGTTTTAGCTCCATGCAGCAAAGCCTGTGCGTACGATACCTGTCTCAGGTAGAGATTCTTCCCCTTCAGGACTAAGATTTGCAGATATACAGAGTGTACCACGAGGTTCTTGCCGCATTGTTTTTAATTTAGTATTGAAATGAGATTCGTAAAATTACGTCCGAAACAAAATACGTTGGCTGTCGAGACTAAGTAAATGATATCAATAATTGGTACCCAGCAGATAAGAGTAGCTAGCACTTTTTTGCGACATTTGAAAGGCAGAACTCTTCGTAATCCTAATTGAAAATTGGCGAGTAGGCCGGCTAAATGGTTACAAAATCACAATTGTTGGGAGAGAAATCTTCAGTACGATCCAAAATGAAGAGATTCTTTTTTTCACGCACCCGGAAGAGACCAATCAGCTGCGGGGTACCCACAGCAGTTTCCTGGAACAAGCGAAGCTGTCCAGAGGTTGGGTCGAGATGCGTCTAGAAAAATGCAATTTTCCTTGGCTGACGCGAGCTCGTCAGCGCGACTTGATTCCCGACCACCGAAAGCCAGTCAAGACACCGCCAGGAATGAGGCGCAAGTCGAGACCTTTCCTGAACCGGCGATGCATTGTTTTCAAATTACTTGAAGCGACGATAACATGAAATCCGTGAGTGAATTGTGCAAGCCACGAATTTTTTGAATTGAACCTTGCAACATTTTTGTGACTTGGCGCGTGGTCGACGAATGTGGGCCTCCTGCGTACATCCCAACCGGCGCTGGGGGCCTGCGTGCCCACTGCAGCGGCGACAGAGAACTCTTGTTCCCATTGAGAACTCTGTTCCAATTGAGAACTCTGTTCCAATCGAGAACTCTGTTCCAATCGAGAACTCTGTTCCAATCGAGAACNTTCCCATTTGAGAACTCTGTTCCCATTTGAGAACTCTGTTCCCATTTGAGAACTCTGTTCTCACTTCAACACACGACAGCGGCGCCGCCTGCCCGGCCGGTGCCCTCATGAAACAGCGCGTGTTAGAGTGGATTGAAGACTCGTAAATAACGGCGCTTTTTTCTAGTTTTAGCTACAATTTTCCTGTCCAAGAGGAGCTGTGGCATTCTACTGCCTCAGAGGAGCTGTGGATTTCTGTATCGGGCGTGGCTAGAAGTCGTGAGGTGCCAAAATCTCGGTTAAAAACGAATATTTTTTTGAGGATACGTCCCAGAAATTCGCCAAAAATCTACAGTTCCGCGAAAAGAGCTAAAAATCAGATTTTTTCCCCTCATCGAACAGCTTAGAGAAGCCCTGCGTTGTTCTTACTTTAAATCTAAAAAAATTATACCCTTCACAGGCACGAAACTTGCGTCACCGACGTCACAAAAAGATCAAGAGCGATAATATAATTAATGACAATAATAATGATTCCGGGTACTAGAACAGAACAAGATAATACACAGGGGTTATTTCGAGATCAGAACCAATATGCGTCCAAGAAAAACAGATTTTTGGTAAAAATTTAAATAAAAACGAAGTAGGACCTAAAGAATACCCCTCCACCAAGCCTAAAATTATCATGACATATTGTAAACAACGCATCACACATCCGTAGGTATAAAAACAAAGTACATGCAAATGCATTACTTCACGAAAGTTACAAAAAAAATGCCTTGGAATAATAATAACAATGAAAAGACGAGAAAAAAAGTGCTTCTTGTCTCTCAAAAAAATCAACCGATGCAAACTGTGCTCTCGACTACTCCATTTCCTGATAGTTTATTTCCCAATGAATTTTACCAAGTTTTAGTCCTCAGTAGGGCATGTGCACCATAAATAAAATTTGAAATGAAAATGATGTGCAGTCGTGAAGCGACTGCCGTGCTGTGGGGGGTGCGGCGAGCCAAAATCTAAGTTGAAAAATAAATTAGGTTCGCTCACTTGCATTGGATGTACGAGTTATTTCATTAGAAGAATGTAGAGGCACAGTACTATCAATAAAACCCCTTAACATTTTGCTACCTTGCTTGTATTCGACACTATTACCATCTAATGTCCAAAAAATGGACGCTAGGCACTAATGGCAAGAAATGGACACTAGGCACTAATGGCAAAAAATGGACACTAGGCACTAATGGCAAAAAATGGACGCCAGGCACTAATGGCAAAAATTGGACGCCAGGCACTAATGGCGAAAAATGGACGCTGAGTACTAATGGATTGAAGAAAACTGAACGGTGAAGATTGTTTTAGTTCTAACTCAGATCATGAAGTTTACCTAACGAAACTTCCGATTAGAAGTTATATAATTCCCCGGCAGGTGACTAGTTAAATTAGTTTAGAGGTGGTGGTAGCAGCGATTAGGTGACTTAGACAACTAAAACGGCGCTGCGATGCCTGGCGGATTATGACTTACCTGAGGTCTGCGAGAGGAGCTTTGGAATCGTGTCTATCCTTGTCATAGCTGCTATCGACCTTGTGTCCACCCAATGGGTCTGGTGGACCCACGACAGTTTCGGCAGCTGTCGACGCTTCGTCTCCGCAGTGGGCCATATAAGGTACACGCGCTCACCTAATCGAACCCAACCCAATCTAACCGAACCCAACCCAATCTAACCGAACCCAACCCAATCTAACCTAACCCAACCTAACCCAAGGACCGACAGAGCCGTGCAAATTTTCAAGTTTTCATGAAATTTGGGTTCATTACTCGAATAAGCTAGTTTAGATGAGGGGGAAAACGAATACGATAACCAAATTTGTGAGAACAAAATTCTTCATTTTTTTATTCACGACGGAGATACTCGTCGACGTGTAATTTTTCCTGTATGGAGAATCGAAGTCAAAGCGTTAATTAAATTCCTTTGGTTATAATTGATGTGGTAGATTTGTCGTACGAAAACGGAAAGAAGTGAAATGGGCAGGAAAGACAGCAGTCCCGAAGGCCTATNATACAGTACTCATCAATACAGCTTGATGTACACACACAGCTGAATAAATGCCAAAGTTCACCTGACCGTCCCACGCAGTCGTCAGCAGACCGGGCGGGAAGGGGGCGGCTGGAGCTGTGGGGGAGAAGGAAAATTCCAGCCTTTCTCAGCAGTGGTCGATGTGGCGACTTCAGACGTGGTCTGTTCCTTCGGACGTCGTCTGTTCCTTCAGACGTCGTCTGTTCCTTCAGGCGTCGTCTGTTCCTTCAGACGTCGTCTGTTCCTTCAGACGTCGTCTGTTCCTTCAGACGTGGTCTGTTCCTTCAGGCGTCGTCTGTTCCTTCAGGTGTCGTCTGCTGACGCGAGAGCCTGGCTTTTGGGGCATGGCTGATGAGGCCAAACTTCAGGTGGCGGTGATTTGATCAACTGCGATCGATGGAACTTCGTAGAAGGTAAAAACTTCAAGTGGCGGTGATTTGATCAACTGCGGTCGAAGGAACTTGGTAGAAGGTAAACTTCAGGTGGCGGTGATTTGATCAACTGCGATCGAAGAAACTTGGTAAATGATTAATTTTGAGGTCGAACAAAGCAATAGGAAAATAATTCGGTATTAGTACGCTGGTTTTACACCCGTTGTCGCATTCCCCGCTATTCCTAGAGAGGGACTCTGCGTCAAAATCTTCTCGAGTTTACACGGCAAACTCGGCACGCTAGTGACGTCACGAGAAGAGCTCAGGAATCTTACCTCTCCTCAGGGGAAGAGATTGACCTGCGAGAAGTGGGAGTTTATTTCATAAAAAGAGATAAATACAAGCCCAGACTAAAGTACACTTAACATTAATTAGACATGGAACACTGGCCCGGGTCTCTGACGTCACAGAGCTGGGAAACGTTCATCAATTACATATGTACATTCAACGGCCCTGTTTTGCAAAAAAAATCCATTCACTTGATGATACACCTGGAACGAAAGAATGTCAGAAATATTTAATACGTATGAATCTTTTTATTTAGAATTACCCTCTCCAATGCGGAACTTGAGCGTCCTACAAACCTTTCAAGGAAGCGTTCTGAGGGGACCAGCATTACCCTGAAGCGCGTGCACGGTCGCAAACACGCGAGCGAGATGGTCAGAGCTCGAGTAACGTATAGAGAAATTCACAGATAAATAAATAAATAAATACATGGATATTATTAGGGAGGCCACGGCGTCACCGACCCCCAAACGAGGGCAAGTCTGGCGTGAAGTGACGTCACTTTGCGTATCGCTGATACGGACTGCCTTCCCTGACACGGCCTCGCTGGGTGGGAATGCGGGCCCGGGAATCTGGACCCGGGAATGCGGGCCCGGGAATGCGGGCCAGGGAATCTGGGCCCGGGAATCTGGACCTGGGAATCTGGACCCGGGAATCTGGGCCTGTAAATCTGGACCCGGGAATCTAGGCCTGAGAATCTGGACCCGGGAATTTGCCTGCACTTCATTTTTTCACTGCCTGAAAAAATGCTCTTGCATGCATGTACATTTGGGCAAGACTCAGGGACTCTGGCAAAACTCAGGGACTCTGGCAAGACTCAGGGACTCTGGCAAGACTCAGGGACTCTGGCAAGACTCAGGGACTCAATTCACCTCCGACCTTTCCACCCTCCCTCAGCACCTCCTGTTAGGCCTCCCAAATAGGCTTTTCCGTACGCACATGTGTACGTGCGCCGTGCGTGTGCGTGTGTATTCACGCGTGCACGTATATTCGCGTATGTGTCATTCATTTGCTTGCCTGTGTGCAAGCGGCGGCACCCCAGTGTGGCCCGGGCGTGAAGACCCAAACATCTCCAAGGTATCCAAGGTGTCGTCACGAGCGTGCTGCATGCAGCGTACTAGTACTACTAGCACTTCTAGCAGTACTAGCACTTCTAGCAGTACTAGCAGTACTAGCATCGCTGCAGTGCAGAGGGAAGGGACAGGCCTTCAGGCCCATGGATATATTTAGGCCTATAGAAATAAGTCACGGCTTCTACCGGGAGCAGTGTCTGGTATAGCTGTACACGCCTGGTATATGTAAGTAGTGATATATGTTAGCGACGTGACGTTAGCACACGTCGTTTGTAAACAAAGAAGTGAACAAAGTAAACATTTCGTACCAATTTCCAGAGTTTGCAGTCCTGCATCAGCGTAATTATGGACCCGAATTGGGGGTAATTTAAACGCGGTATCTCTCCCGTAACCTAATCTCTCAGGACCCCTCGGTGCACCCTGCTGGGTCTATTACCTAATCTCTCAGGACCCCTCCGAGCACCCTGCTGGGTCCATTACCTAATCTCTCAGGACCCCTCCGTGCACCCTGCTGGGTCCATTACCTAATCTCTCAGGACCCCTCCGTGCACCCTGCTGGGTCCATTACCTAATCTTTGATATCGACCCCAGGAAGATATGAAGTGCAGTGAAATAGAAACGGAGATTTACAGTAACTAAGGCCGAACAAAAGACAAGCGCGGGGGATGAAATAAAGGTACAAAACACAAAAAAATAATACACATCGTTTATTGAAAGCTGCGCCAGGAGTGGTTTGGAAGGTACCTAATGGATTGGTTGATCTGGGAGGCACCTAATGGATTGGTTGGTTTGGCAGGCACCTAATGGGTTGGCAGGTCTGGGAGACACCTAATGGATTGGTAGGTCTGGAAGGCACCTAATGGGTTGGTTTGGCACACACCTAATGGATTGATAGGTCTGGAAGACACCTATTGGATTGGTTGGTTTGACAGGTACCTAATGGACTTGTTGGTTTGGCAGGCACCTAATGGATTGGTTGGTTTGGCAGGCACCTAATGGATTGGTTGGTTTAGCAGACACCTAATGGATTGGTTGGTCTGGCAGACACCTAATAATTACGCGCGTCCGAAACGCTGGAAATTTTGCAAGTTGTAACTAAAAGCTAATTTATGGTATTGTGTGGTCAGTTTATGGCATTGTGTGGCCAGTTTATGGCATTGTGTGGCCATTTTATGGCATTGTGTGGCTAGTTTATGGCATTTGTGTGGCCAGTTTATGGCATTGTGTGGTCAGTTTATGGTATTGTGTGACCAGTTTATGGCATTGTGTGGCCAGTTTATGGCATTGTGTGGCTAGTTTATGGCATTGTGTGGTCAGTTTATGGTATTGTGTGGTCAGTTTATGGCATTGTGTGGCAAGTTTATGGCATTGTGTGGTCAGT
>VOMN01014509.1:0-10321 GCA_014899125.1 Orchestia grillus
AAAATCGAATGTTGTATACTTTGTATGTGACTTATTTTCAGAATAAACGATTTTTCTTTTTTTTTCTTTCTTCTTTCCACACCTGTATGTGACAAATTTTTGGAATTAACAATTTTTATTGTTATATCTTCTTATTTTGTCGAATTTTAAATAGATTCGAGTTTTGTTATAATTGTACACTTTATCGTATGTACGAAAGAACCTAGGTTACAATATGCTATCTTTGCACTGTAATTATAATATTAAGAGATATTATCACGCGTCACTTTTCGTGCTTAAGAGCAAATTTAGAATCACGATGCGAAGTTTTAACGCGACTTCCACACTTAATATTTAGATTGTAGTCGTGCAAATCCTAATTAGAAGTTCAATCGAGACTCTCATGTTTTAATTTAAGGCTGTAATTTTACTAATTGAAAAACCGAAAGGTATATACTTTGTATGCGAACAACTTCGGAATAAACTTTTATTTCTTTTTCTCTTTATTTCTTCTTTCTTAAACGATAGGGTGTCTACTTTTACGTTCAAGATTTTCTCCAGAAGCCGTTTTTGTACAACGCTGTCGAATGTCTTTTAGAGGTCAAGAACCTTTATTAATTCCAACACGTTTTACCGTTGGGCTTTCAATGCCCTACAACTCCTGGCGCGATGAAGGATGTGAAGAATGTGTGGTTTAAGCTTTCTTTCCCAAGGAAGTACTCCCTGGTGACGTGAAATACTTTGCCTGAGTTGGGATCGAACTCTGAATGTCCCGGCTGGACAATGAGCATCAAAAAAGTATTATTTTTTTGTCTATATCACTGTATATTTTTTCGGTGGTATTAGTAGGGCGCCTTCAGCACTCGTTTATAACGTTTTTAATTAAATAACTGTTCGATCGATTCGTGTGTATTCGCGTAGGTAATTTTTCTTAGTTTTTCTTAACTGTTTTATTTCATCTGTAATTCAACGGGCACGTTACGTTTTTTAATGAATGGTTTGATCATGATGGTGTATGGCGCACATTCATCTAATGCGCCTACAAAGAAACCAAAATACTGTGTCATGTCGTATTCTGTTCAATAAGCTTTGAGGTCAAATATTTGTAAGCAAACTACCATAGCCAGAACACTGTCATGTCATACTCCATTAAATAAGAGATTTAGCTTCTATTATATTACATTAATTTATCCCATCTACGATACCGTCGCCTATCAGCGCCGCTTATTGTAACGTTCGTAATGGTGGCACGTGAAAAGTGTAACAGACAAAAAATATATCTATATATGAATACACGATGACTATAGTTGTTATTATAATCGCCGGAATAATGAGCATTCTTTTCTTTGCGCTTATTGGTTGCTGGCGGAGGAGGCACCCAAGGTCGGAGCCAAACCCGACAAGTTCAGGTGATACGTAGACGGTAGAGCCCTTCGCAACAAGTGCCGAAGTGCATGTGGCGTAGAGATATTGGCGTAGCTCCAGTGAAATGTCAATTTTTGTCAAGACTAGCAATGTGAGTTTTCAAAGCATAATTTGAGCGTGAATTGACAATTGTTTTAATTTCAAAATTTGAAACAGTTGATTTGTTGTGAATTATTCTGTGTAGTATATTCTCTTTCTGTGTCTCCATACGTCCGCATAAAAGTTTTCGTAGAAATGTATATAATTCATATTCATATGAGAGTACATACTGTTAGTGTGCCATCACATACGGAAATATTATTTGGTGTGCCATCATAATTTGATTTCCATTGTCCACAAATTAGCAACTTTGTATCAAAAATGTTTATTAAATGCTGTTTCATTCACTTTTATTGTATGTCATACTGTGGTATTAGTTTCTATTAATGAGTGATGATTATTGGTAAGAAGTGTACTCTATGCTTATAAATCCTTGAAAATCCTAGGAGCTACCTTCCAAACTCAAAACCTACTTGCTCAATAAATCTGAGCTGCACTTGCAGTAAGTGCCATCACTGCCATGTCTTGTTGAAGCTGGTGAAAACTGATTATTTCAAGCATTGTGCTAATTGACAGACTAATGTGTAAATTTTGGTATTCATTCATGATGGAATGCTAGTGAATTAATTATTATTCAACATTGCTTCATTTGTATAGTGGATATAAAATCAATGGAAAAAATATTCTACTTATTCATAATATTGAATTGTAAACATAGATGATAATAGTTTCAAAGTTTATTATTAGACAGTATCTAAATATGCAAGTTTTTTTCAGCATATCTAATGTGCACAAATAAATGAAAATGCTATATAAAAATCTTTCCTATGAAAATTGTTTTCAAGTCTAAAATTTGGTGGATCTGATGAAATCCTTGTCACTGTTGAACCTGTAAGTAAAGGAAATTTTTATACATGTAGCAGAAGATTTCCATTTTTAAAATTGATAGTCTACTCAGGGCATTTTCTAGTTCTTGAGTCTTGACACTATGAAAATGGTAGCCCTTGGTTATCATAATTATTTTTTGTACGCTTTTAGTGTTGAGGAAATTAAGGCAGGAATAATTAGGTACTAACAGAAAAGAATATATCTATTCTATTAACTAGTGAGGCTCATTTTTCAACTGTTTATTTTCAAATTTGCAGGCAATGTTGAGTGGAGGGGCCTTGCTCAGGAGAGGGTTTGCCTCAGCAGCCCCCACCACCAAGCTCTTCATTAATGGACAG
Organism: Orchestia grillus; assembly: GCA_014899125.1. NCBI lineage: Eukaryota > Metazoa > Arthropoda > Malacostraca > Amphipoda > Talitridae > Orchestia > Orchestia grillus. The sequence continues at coordinate 2,670 of VOMN01014509.1, forward strand.
TTTGTGGAAAGTAAATCTGATAAATTTTTAGATGTTCACAACCCAGCTACTAATGAGGTGAGTTATTCACAGCACTACATTCCCATGTTTTTCTTCTATATCATTCATTTCATTAAAACAATTTCTTGATACTAAGTAATGGCTTAGAGTTTACTATACCAGTTGAAAAAACATTTTTATTTTATTGCTAGAAAATGTTGTTTCGAAAGTTAGGAATAATAAATGATATAGTGGCTATAATAGCAGTTCTCACATGTAGTACCTTCTCTCAAGTCATTTGTAGTTTACACATTGATGTTCATGAAATTTTTTTAAGCTGTTCAGAAATTAAACATGCAATTTCTGTTTTTTCTATTGTTTAACATATTTTTCTACAATGTTCTAACCTAGTCAGATAGCATCATTGCAGAAAATGTTTATTACTGAATTTTAAATATTAAATCCAGGTATTGTTACAAATAATGAATACTAACATGTTACAGGTTGTGACGAGAGTTCCATGTGCTACGGCAGCAGAGATGGAAGCTGCCGGCACTGCAGCAGTGGAGGCCTTCAAGTCCTGGTCCCAGACCTCTGTGCTCACCAGGCAGCAGCTCATGTTCAAGTATCAGCAGCTCATCAAGAGCAACATGGTCTGACTCTGCACATTTGTGGTTGAAGATAAATGTCATATTTGACTAGGAAAGAGCTTCTGTCTTTCCAGCTAATAATTTAGTCCAAAACCTAATGGTTAAATGCTCTTTAGAAATCTTAAGAGGTATATATATTTAGCAGGGCAAGGGGGTCAATAGCTGAACCTTTGATTCCAACTCCCAACTCCTGGAAATTTAAAAGGTCTGACTCAGACTCCTGATGTTAATAATAATGATAGGAAATATATTTATGTACCAGCAGAACTTTTGGAAATTCCTCAATGGGAGAAAAAAACATTATTCCTTAACCTCATTCAGCTTTGTTCCATTCCCAGTAAGACCCATGCTCAATTCATAGCAAATTCCATTCCTAGTGAGATCCATACTCAATGCGCAGCAAGTTCTATTCCCAGTGAGACCCATGCTCAATGCATAACAAATGTTCAATTTCATGTTTGAAATTATGTCTATACAGATCATGCAATCAATGATTCTTCAAGTTTATTGCCAACCTAAATCAATAGTAATTTAGCAATGTCATTCAAATTTTGCCTTTATTTATTACTTCTTGGGAGGCATCTCCAAGATGTGATTGTAAGACTGTTTGTGTAACAGAAAGCGTAACACACATAGGCAGACTGGTAGGCAGGCAGGTATGCAGCCAAGCAGGCAGACAGGCAACCAGGCAGGCAAGCAGGTATGTAGGCAAGTAGACCAATAAGCAGGTATGTAGGCAAGTAGGCAGGCAAGTACAAACCTATTTATATACATATAAAATCTATTTCGCTATCTGACACCCAAAATCGCATTTCATCGCTCGAGCGAATCATCAGGTTAATTATGAAATTTTAATTTCTATATGGATATTGAAAAACGTTGTGACTTTTTAAGAATTTCATTGGAAAAATTAGTTGATGATTTGATTATTTATAATAACTATTAACAAACTTCACAAATATTGTATCAGAATCATCTTTGAAATAGAAAAGAGTAAATATAAGTTCGATTGATGGTTTTAATTTTGCATGTATTGAATTGAATTTGTCAAAGTTGGCCAATTTTCACCAACTCTGACCCTCAAAACTCAAAAATGGGTCCCGACTTGGGGTCCTAGATTCAGACTTCACAGCCTTGATGTTTAGTTCGGTGTGGATTGTATCAAATTGTACAGTGTTTTATTTGATATTAATGTAATTGTTCCAAAATTTCATTTAATGATGCAAGCTTTTGCTTGGGTCAATTTATGGATGAGCAGGTGATACGTCCAAAATTTTTGTTGCTTCATCCATTCGAAAACGCACGCTGCTTAATCATGTTGAAGCTTGGGTCAATAAATAAAAAACCCAGTTGATGTTTTCAACGATCCTTACGAGGTGGATCCAGGGCAGCCACAATTCTAACAAATTAAATATCTGTATATAATCAGAGTAGGATGAGGGATTAAATTTTTTGTTTTATAGAGATAAAATATGTGAAAAATGCCTTTCTTGGCTCATTTGTGTGTCCTTACTGATTAGTAAAGGCTACATTTAGATGAACAGCTACACCTGCGTATCTCATTAGTGAAGGCTACATTTAGATGAACAGCTACACCTGCGTATCTCATTAGTGAAGGCTTCATTTAGATGAACAGCTATACCTGCGTATCTCATTTCCATAGAATAAATTTTTCACTTTATGTAATTTTATGACGTTGATTATGATCATACATAAATTTCAAATATTCGGGTGACAGAATTAATTTTCGGCAATTTTTTAAGCTCTGTGAGGTTAAAAGTTGTCCTCATCCTCTGCTACAGGGAGAGTGCCAGACTGTCTGTGTCTGAAAATTGGATCATCTTGACCCTTTGCTGCCTTGTCACACTTTGGTGCGATGATTATGTTACGTTAACTTTATTTTAACATGCTCAAATTCACCTCTTCACATCTGGTAACGAATGTGGTGCCTGAGGCCTGTGCTGCAGTTTACCCAGTCATGTTTTTCATTCGAACATTGATCCAAACATGCATATTGCCGCACAAAGGGGAAGGTTAGTTTACTGCGCGAAATAAATTCATTGCGCAAAGGGCTCGAAATAACCTGAGCTACCATCTTCAAAATACCAATTCCTTGTTGCGAGAATCAAATTTTAAGTTTAATTTCGTTTCTAATTTGTTCTTCTTTTAACCGTTTCCAATTTAATTTGAGGCAAATCATTTTGGCAGTCTCGTGTGGAGGAAACCCCATCGCACAAACTATTTTAGATGCGTATTGTCACCTGGAGGACCTTCGTTGCATTTGTGGTGGCAAAGCGTCTTGTAATTTTATTGCGAGTTAACTTCAAACTTTTATCACTCTATATCTGCTTTTTGAAACTATGTTTTCTTCCAATATTAATCTGTAAGATTAGGCAAAACTGGTGGTAAAACCGTCTGGAACCATTTGATTGTTTGCCTTTTGCTCTACCAAGGAAAGGAGAAATTCCCAAAATGAGTTTGTTTTACTTTTATTTGGTTATTATTTTTGAAATTTAGAAGTTTCTTAGTTTTTGTGATACACTGAAGTTAACCTCATGTTGGTCCTGGTGGCATATCTAAAAGGACAAATTTGTGATGTTAATGTAGTGTTTCATGAACTTCGTTGTTTCTCTTTCCGCTGTACTTCTTGAAGAGGCAGTCAGGTAGCCAGTGCATCTAAATACACAGATGCTTGAGCTATGCGAAAGCTTTAGAGATCCTTCCTGTTTTTAAGGAATTTTGATAAGGCTCCGATGTAAGTCTTGTATAGGGTAAATGTGAGTGTTGTCTCATGCATTCAGATTTTATTTCTTTTCCAGAATGAGCTATCTAAACTCGTGACCTTGGAGCAAGGCAAAACGTATGCTGATGCAGAAGGCGATGTTCTTCGGGGCCTCCGTGAGTGTTTTCTTCCAAGCCTTGCTTTATGTGAACGGTCAATTATTTCACGTCTTCGTGACCAAAATTAGTCAACTGCAATGATGAGAGGCAAATAATTTTGCAGCTGCTGCCGGACAACAAGGTAGCCGATGTCAGGATACAGTAAATGATCACTTTTTAATTACTCCAATAACCTGAAGTGATGCCAAAAACTTTTCTATAGTTTTACTGGATTATTCTAGCAGGATTTATTTGTAGTGAAGGGAAACTGATATTACATCCAAGTCTCTTGACACAAATATTAAGTATTTGTAGGTTTTGCTAAATCTTTAGTAGTAAAACTGTGAGGCTTATTGAATCAATTCAAATCCCCGGGGCACTGGACTCATGTCTACATTCGATGAGCCATGAAGTGACTGTCCGCCTTGCTTGCAATGTTCAACTTTATTTTATTGCGCTAATCGACGAATGTGGCATAAATCAGTTGCCGCAAATGTAGGTCATTTAACTCCATTTTGAGTTTTTGCCAAGTTTGCTTTGGTGTTGTTAGAGCCGAGACCACAAGTGTTGCTATTTCATTTCTATAGGTAGGAACTTATTTCAGTAACAAGTGTTTCGATCATTTGATGAAAGCAGCAACGCCTAGAGCCGCTTCAAGTATTTTGCTTGGAAGCATTTTACTGAGTAAACTTCCGTACATACAGTACTATTTATTGTTCGGAAGTAGTGGGACTAAGCGAAGCAGTCGCCTATGGTTTGCAGAGGTGGTGGAGCACTGCTGTAGCGTGACGAGCCTGCAGCTGGGGGAGACCATGCCTGGCATCTCACGTGACATGGACGCTGTCTCCTACCGCATACCGCTGGGTGTGTGTGCCGGCGTCGCGCCCTTCAACTTCCCCGCCATGATCCCCCTCTGGGTGAGTGCTGCTCTCTTGCAACCCACAACAATGAAACTTTGCTTCAATTTAGTAATTTGCAAGCGAGGAAAGAAACACAGAAATGTATTTAATGATGTCGATTACATCATTGTTCGTTAATTTACACGTTTCTTTTTATCTTATGTTCCGATCTTAATTCAAAACTGAGGCCGATGTTTCACAGGAGATGCGGTTTATAAAAAATCATCTACGTCCCCAACGATGGCTAATTTTTTCACAGAATTAGCGTGTGTGCAACAAACAGTTGTGTTCCGTTGTCACACTGCGCACTGGCCCAGTTCTCCTGACTGCCTTTAAAGATAGGCTACCAATATTAAAGCTGTGTAGAACGGTAGTTTTCCATTTTGGCGAAGCTGGTTAATTTTGCGCAGTTGTAAGGAAATTTTAGGAGGCAGGTCAGTGAGTGGTGTTTTAAAGGACATAAAATTACATTTGTGTACTTTGTTTTCGCTTGACATCAGGGCTGTAGGTGCTTTATGTTTTAGCAGACGAGCAAGAGGAAGCCTTCTGGCTGACCCAAAGTTTCGAGATCTGAGGCTTTATTTTCGAGGACATGACTACAGTAATAGATTTGTGTCTGTTTGCGTGTGTGTGCTTTTTTTAACGCTGAAAAATTCTGTGCATTTTGGAAAAGTGTGCTTGAATAAAATGGGAGCCATTTGATGTAAAACTATGTTGCCTAGCAGTAAAATTATGTTCAACTTTTATTCCTCCGAGTTCTGGGTGCACAGGCTCTTTATCCCAGTGAGCGCTGGTGCGCCTGTTCTGTCACCACTTGTTAACACTCCGGAGTGGGTCATATATGGTACACGCCATCTAACATAACCTTATGTAACCAAAGCGCTACCATGTATGAATACTAATTTTCAAGTTTTCGTCAAATTTGTGTTCATCAATCGAATAAGTTAGTTTTGATTAGGAGGAAAATTAATAGGATAGCCAAATTTGTGAAAACAAAATCCTAAATTTTTGCATTCACAACGGAGATGTTCTTCGACATAAAATTTTTCCTATATGGAGATTCGCGGTCAAAATGTCAACATTTGTAGTCTCCTCGGCTTGATAACAACCAATATATCCTCCACATTCATTTAAGTGTTTTACATGGCAATTGTGTGCAATAACACGTCATCTTGAGCTAATTTATCTAGGGTTATTTCTGTAGATGCTTGAAACGGTTCAAATTTGCGGGAACACTTGCTTCGTGAACATTCCACGAACCATTGGTGTTCCTGGCAGATGTTCCCCGTGGCCATTGTGTGCGGCAACACCTACGTCTTCAAGCCGTCAGAACGCGTCCCTGGCGCCACGATGCTGCTAGTCAAGCTGCTGCAGGAGGCAGGCTGTCCTGACGGTGTGGTGAACGTCATACACGGCCAGCACGACGCCGTCAACTTCATCTGTGACTACCCTGCCATCAGGGCCATCTCCTTCGTGGGCTCCGACCAGGCTGTGAGCTGTGGCCTTGTTTGCCTACAGCTGTGTTGGCTCTGACCAGGCTGTGAGCTGTGGCCTTGTTTGCCTGCAGCTGTGTTGACTCTGACCAGGCTGTGAGCTTTGGCCTTGTTTGCCTGCAGCTGTGTTGACTCTGACCAGGCTGTGAGCTGTAGCCTCGTTTGTTGGTGGCAACGTAGTAGTACGTAAAATCGTACTATAATTTTAGTGATAGTTAATTATTTCTTTAGTAAATATTATAAATTGATCAATGAATTGGCAATGAGTAGAAAATTAGTTCCGGAATTGCTCTGTATTATAAGATTCTTGATCAATTTCCGAGCCTTGTGTGTGAGAACTGCAGTGCCTGATCATTAGGAGGCCTGATTGCTAGTTTATGGCTCTTAGGCAGTTCAAATTTCAAAGCGAAGAATATTCCAAGAAAATTAGTCATACTGTATCATCTTTTTTTGCCGTATTCTTCAGTATTAATTTTTTAGTGAACTTGTCAACCACGGAAACAGTGATACATTCTCTATGGCAATTGGAATGAGGTATGGTATTGTAGATGAGATAGACTTAATCTGGCGCTATGCCTCTGTCATTGGAGTAGCTTATCTTACCGAGTGAAGTTGATACAAAGTACCCTAACCTTGACTCCAAGGCCTCAGTTGCTATTTCATCATCAACAGTTCTGTTGTGTAACTGCAACTATTGGTAGTGATATAATATCTGCAAGTGTTTTTAGGGAAAACTATCGTTTTTCTGATCTTAGTAGGTTTGATGCAACGGAAGAGATATTCTTCACTCTCTAGATTATTTATGGGTTGTTGGTGCTCAGGGCCGGTACATATACGAGCGCGGCAGCAAGAAGGGCAAGCGGGTGCAGAGCAACATGGGTGCCAAGAACCACGGCGTCATCATGCCAGATGCCAACAAGGAGAACACCATCAACCAGCTCGTCGGGGCCGCCTTTGGTGCTGCTGGGCAGAGGTCAGGGCCAAGCAGTCGCGCCGTGTGGCTGGGAATGTGGCTGCTATTGTCTCTCAAGCGCTAGGCAGAGCTTAGCTTGTGGTATGAATTCTTCTACTGAAAAGCATCGGTAGTCTGCTGAAGGTTAGGGAGTAGTTTATGTACCAAACTATTCTGCGTGTCAATTTTACTCCTAACGAGTGTATCCAATTTGATCCCCCAACGATGTCCCAACTGATTACCCTCGAGTTCAATCGAGGGTTATCAGTTGATTACTGGTTTGTCTCTTTTCGAAATTGCAGTGAAGTTACGTCAAATGCGTAAGGCAATAATTTTAGGTTTTTCTATTCTAAGGTATGAAGTTTTAACAGTCTTTGAAGCACAGGTTGAGCCTCCAAGATCTGTAATTCTGTCATTCGGCAGCACCTGTCTTCGAGGCATCATTTTCCTATCATACGTGTTCCGACGGTCCAGCAGATGGCGGATATTGAAATTGTCGAAATAGAGAAGAATATAAGTGCTTTATGGTGCCTATTTAAGAAAAGATAAAAAAATCGCTTATTCCGAAATCAGTCGCGTACAAAGTATAGAACATTCGATTTTTCAATTAGTAAAATTACAGCCTTAAAATTAAAACATGTAAGTCTTGGTGGAACTTCTAATTGGGATTTGCATGACTACAGTCTAAATATTACGTGTTGAAGTCGCGTTAAAACTTCGAATCCGGATCGTGATTCTAAATTCGTTCCAAAGTACGGAAAGTGAAGCGTGATGATATCTCTTAATATAGTAATTACAG
>VOMN01014520.1:0-53922 GCA_014899125.1 Orchestia grillus
TTGCTCCTGTAGTCCAACACATTGATGGGAAATTATAGTTTGTATATGATACCATTGCATTTCTCACTTATGGGCACCCACAATCACATTACTCTATTTCATGCACTGACATGTCCTTGGTCAGCAAAAGAACATCTGACCATCCACATTTTGTTCAATGACGGAGCTGCTGACTGTCTGCAAGCTAATCAGCAGGACAGGCGACTGACCATCCACAAAATGGTCAGCAAAGGAGCTGCTGACCATCCACAAGCTGCACTGGCTGCTGACCGTCAGCAACTGACCGGGATCCCTTTTCTGCTGACTACCAGTCAATCAGTGGTCAGCAAATTAGGGTTGGTGCTGACTGTTTACAAGTTGGTCAGTAGAGGAGCTATCAGTAAGCTTTCCATCATTTCTGACTAAGGTGGATGTAAAACCTGGCAAAATTATTATAATTAGAGATACCAATGATTATAAAATAACATTTGTTGAAGTGTAAATTTTCCATTTGTAAATCACGGCTTAGGAAAATGGTACATCACTTTTCTGATATACTTCAACCCAAATATTACAAATATGAATATAAATTCAATCATAAATAAACAGGATGACACAAAAGAATAATTTTTGAAAAACCAGTATCAATAAAAAATTGCCAAAAAAATTTATTGAGAGCCCTTGAACAACTTCAACTTATCTTTCAAGAGATATAAATCCAAATAATCAATGTTTGAAAATTTCTTCCTGAAGATGGCATCCTCCACTATGTTTACATTTTTTCAATCTGTTTTGCAGGTTCTTCATTGATTGCAGTAATATCTCACCCAGGATACCACAAATTACGACACAAATTTTTGCCAAGATATCAACTGATCTTGGAAGAGTCATACAGGATTGATTTTCAAGATAGGACTTCAAGAAAAATTCAAACAGACAAATCAAAAGACCTTTGGAGCCTAAGAATGTTCTAGAATCTTGAAATGATCTGATTACTGAACAATTCTTGTCAATGATAGTCCTGCAAGGTCCATAGAGGACACCATCAACAAAACACAATTTTCAACATTGATAATTTAGATTACTGTCACTTTGAAGGCAAGTTGGCTCAATTGCAGTCAATAAAATATTTTAGCTGGAACTTTGCTTTATTTTATTTTTTTTTAAGATTTCATTCTTCTTTGTCATTTTGTCTCTCAAAATACTAATAACTGCACAACAACTTTTATCAGCCCCAATCATGCAACTACATTTAACACAATTACTCAACTTATTCTTATATATTCTTCATCAGTAAGTATCAGAATAAAAAAGGCCATGTGCTGTCAAAATCTCTGTATTGGTAACATACACATGTGCATTAACTATAAGTTTGATTAGTTTGAATTGAAATATATATAATATAAATGAATCTTATACAATCTAAATAAGCATAGACAATTATCATATCAAAATGCAAAAATTGTCATGTGTTGTCAGTTTTACTATATCAGGGCTGTAAAAGCTAAATTAACATGTTTTTCAATAATAAAACCCAATTCTTTAAACTATAAATCTCTAACATTAATCAAAACTTATAGAAATACACATTCCTTCAAACCTAAAAAGCACAATAGCAAATACAGTAAATATCCTATAAAAATAAATTTTTATCAGTCACAGCTGTCATGAAAAAAAGTAAATAAAACAAAAAATTATCAAGTGTTGACCTGGTATCACATAATGCTATCAAATATATTTAATAACAGATACTCTAGAGCTAGCCAGTTATTTAAAAAATCTATTAGCAGGAATTTTTTTCAGGCAGATTTGTATGAAATCAACATCAAAGTCAGCTTTATATTATCTTTGATGTTCAGAAGTGATAGCAAAATTCAAGACAAAGGGGGGAAAATTAAAATTGCAACTGTTTTTAATGAAAATGTTGTACAGATATTGTCTGTACTGTACAACAATTATAACAGGTTTACATCTCTTACTAGATTTAGATAATGAGACAACTATGAAGCATTTTTGCGGTGGAAATATGGTCAAAAAACGTTCCTATGTATTAAAAATTGGATAATACTGAAACACATGGTCGTGTTAAGAAATTATCACAAAAGCACAGCAACACACACCTCGATAGACTTTCCAAAATCATGATCAGATGACATGTCAACTCAATAAGCAAGTATAAGTAAACATTTTAGGAGCCACCAAAGACGCAAACAAGTTTGATTTCAGACCAGGACTCTCGCCAAGCTCGTTGATTGGTTGAGAAGCGCGCTATAAAAGGCTACGATGAACAACCATCCTTTTCAGCGGATGACAAACTCGGATTAAATTTGATATTCATCCAATAGCTTAATTCGAACTGCTCAATTATTTTATTCTTGATAACGATGACATTTCTACTGCATTACCGTTTCTCGACAACAAGCTCAACATCAACATCGACACTCGGTGAAAAAGCCAGAAAATCCTCAGATCACGAAGAAATTTAATATGCCTCGCACTTTTCATCTATTTAACCTTGGGAGCTCAAATTACTCTCAAATAAAAGCTCGTAATTTTTCATGCACACAAGTAATGAAATAAACTTATTATTTGTCTTTTACATGCAAAATACACGATTACCATGTTAAGGACTGTAGCACGCGGTAGCATGGTAATTCCTAACCAGGCTGAAGTTTTGAAGTTTAAGTTAGAAGTAATGTAATGTTAACTTAATTACTGTCAAAGTTTTTTCAGAAAAATTTAACATTGTTTTTTCAAATAACTCGAGACGCTCAAATAGTTCTCATTAAATTCACTTAAATAATTCTCATTAAGCAAATTAAGTTTTGATTTATTTTACAAAAACGAATCGCGGGTTAGTTTTTATAAAGGATCCATTTCTTCCGCAATGGCAGTCACGCAACTATCTTTCGCGCCATTTTCTATTTGTGTGCTCTCGGAAGACGAACGTATCGCAAGCATCTAGCTCGTAAGAAGTGTTATCGGTTCAAGTTGTTTCAAGTGCACAACCGTTGCTGTTAAGCTGTGTTGGCTTACCAAAAAATAGCAAGTTTTTCTTTTGACATTAAATCTGAATTACGTGTACCAAGCTTGGTATATGTTGTTTGCACGACGCTGAACTTGGTCACGTGTGGGGTTCGTGAGTGATTGTGTTTTGATAAGTGTCCCCATTTTGTTGTGGAGTTTTTAAGTGGGGGTTCCAGGCGGTTGCACGTTCCTTTTGGTCTGAATGGATCGAGAAACATAGGGTCTAAAAGTATAACTTAACTCATATATTTACATTCGTGAAGATTTGGGTCTGATCCCGACTGAATAATGTTCTTCGTGGCGCGTGATTGTGTTGCTTGATTGAGTTCGTGTGGGTGTATTTAGTTGGTGGCTTCGACACGGGAAGCGAGAGATCTTCAGCACACCAGGAATAGCTTCGAAGGAGGCCAGCAAGGGCGTTGCTTGCTTGAAGATGTCAGACGAGGAGATACGAAGAGATACGAGGACTGAGTCTGTGCGGGAACAGAGAGCTGGATCATATTGCTCAAGAGATAGGAAAACCGATCCGGCTTACGTCAACTGAACCCCGGGTCGGTTCCCCCCACAGTCGTGAGAAATACCTTACAATTTCCCAAAGTTCTTCATGACAAGTAAAAGAATATATACTTCCCAATGATTGGTTAGTGAGGGACGAATNGGAATACAAGCGCTGTGCGCATTCAATATGCAGGAGCATATCCGGCATAATTCAACATAAAAAACGTTAATGCTTGCATAAGCAACATTCATGAGAGCTAATGCACTGAACTGACGATTAAGTAAACAGATCAGACTTTCTTCCAAAATAACGGGAATCACACCCACACATAACCTCACTAACACCCCGTGTGACCACGTTTCGGCATCGTACAGGTAGCACGGAATCTCCTAGTCAACTTTCACGGCTATTTATTTATATAAACCAACAACAATGTTAACACGTCTACATCTAAATTACCGACTAACAAACAAAACGGGAATTAAGAAGAAACGACTCTAGCATCTTTGGTTGGTATTAGAGACATATATCACCAAACCAAGGTGAAAGTAAATACGAGATCAGCTGTTAGAGTCACGCCAAAAAGAAAGTATAATCGACGAGACAAGTAAAGTTTCGCGGCAAAAATTAAAAAAGTTCGTGCCCAATAGTTATGAGATAAAGAAAGCAAGTGAACAACCTAACAAAATTTGGCAAAATATATTTCGTTCCTAATTGTTTTATGCCAATAGTAGCTATACACAAAATTACGGAAATTCAAAAGGAGGAATTAATAGAACGTTGGATATGGATAAACGTGCGTATGGATAAACTTAGAAGCTATCATTTGAAACTAACTTGAGGTATCTAGGTAGAAGAGGTGAGAAATGAGAGGTGGTAAATGAACTTACTTCTGTGATCCAGGTTTTCCGTGGCCTTTTAATTCCGGTGTTGAAAATCAGTGTCGCGAAATGGCACTCGCGTGGTTTATGACAGGGTGTATTTCATCTACATGTATATCTATATGATTGTATTTGAGCAAAATAGGGATCATACATGTATTTAATAAACATAAAAAACATTGGAACTAACTTATACTTGCTCTCATTATTTTCATTTGTGATATAGGTTCAATATTAAATAACGCTAATTATATTTCTCAATAGTTGGTAGCTCTGATACGTCACGTGACCTTGTGTTATATATTCATCAGTCTCACCATTTCAAGACCGTCGGAGGTGTAAGAGGCCGGGTTGCTCTCTGTTTCATAGACTTTTATTTTTATACATTTTCCAGCAGAGATGTCACTTATTCGAAATGCTATGTCTAAAGTTTTGAACAACTCACAGGTATGTATGATCAGGTTAAAATGATGTGTGCCGTTGCATCCCGGTTAGAGAAAGTCACCGGTTTGTGAAGCTAAATTGACTTGTTTTGATTCTTATCTGATCAGCTGAGTCTAGTACCGTAATTCTCTAATGCCGACGCAATTACTAATTATTTGCGTGTATTTTGTTAGTTTAAAAATTTCTTCTATGTTTTTGTGCAGGCCCCTCGAGAGGTTTCATGAGCCACTTTTTTTTAGTAGCCCTGCAAAAGAGCTGCGAATACAGTTCATATTGTTGTTTCAGACTCATCGAGAACTGTATATTTTTGCAATTTCAACATGTATTCAGACACCAGGAATCACTGAAATGATCCTATAATATAAAACATTGAAGTTTTGAATGTAATATGGCTGCAAGTAGTTCAAGAGTAATTTATCACATATCTATAAGTAGCACTTGTCTAGTTTGTCAAGTAACCTATTATGTTTTGAAGATGTTCTTTATAAAAATTAGTGCAACTATGATGTATATTAGTGAAATTGAAAGCTTTTGTCAGGCATGCATACTTATGAATGTATTGTTTTTTTTTGTTACTTAGGGCAATTCTGAAATGTTCACTAAGTAAATTTAAATTTTATTTGTGAAATTGTACTACCCTTAATATCATTTAGTTCAAAACTAAACTTTCAAAATATTTTAAAATGTATCCACTGACTTTTAGTAAAATCTCTAAGTATTTAAACAATTATAAGGCAATGTTTACATTTGGCAGGCCTCAATGCACAAACATATTGCTTGCCACTTTTTTATACACTTATGTTAGTTTATTACAAATCTGAACGTAGAAGCTGATGCAAATTATTATTTTTTGAAATATTGATTTTACAAAAGCTTTTGTCACAAAATTATTACTGTATTATGTATGAAACAAACCAAACCTTTCATTACTTATTCTAATTGAACCTGATAAATTTAAACTTGAGAACCCACAACACATAAATTCTGGCAACACTTTGAACTTTCCTTGGAATTTTTGCAGTCAGTAATGTTGATTAAGATACTAATTAGATTAGTTAATGGTTAATTTATTAGATTAATTAATGGTTAATTTATTAGAGTAATTAATTGTTGATTTATTAGATTAATTAATGGTTAAGTCATTAGGTTAATTAATGGTTAATTTATTAGATTGATTTATGGTAAATTTATTAGGTTGAAAAAAGTTAATCTAGTTACACAAAGTTAAGATAGGTTATTTTGTAGATAAATATAGAAGCAAGATTGTGAAAGCTAAAATTTGTTATAAAATTATAAATATTTCAAAATACATTAATCTAATGGGTTTCATGTACAAAATAGTAATGAATAGGTAAGAGTGCACTAGAGAAGATTTATGCAATACAATTCTGAAATGGGATTCCTAAACTGGAAATTAACCCCTGATCTGTATAACCTAACCTAATATTATATCTGTATTGGAATGCCAAAAATGTCGGTGTTAAGAGTTGCTGTGTTTTTGCATTTAATGTTAAATTTCAATAATTGAATCTTATCTCTATAACAGCTAAAACCTAAAATTCTACATCTAATAGTAAAAAAATCTGTAGGGTATGCAGCTTTTGAGTACAGTTTGGCTGCTGATATCAATACATAGTTTTTTTATATTTGAAAATAAGATATGCCCTTTCTTCAAGTTATTCTGTATGGCTAATTCTGTATATTATAGTCACTGTGAAGATATGATTTGAGATTCACCTGAAGTATGTTTAGTTGGGTGCATAGTCTCCTGCGCTTGACATGTTTCTCATGACCACACGGTCTTTATAGGGTATAGTAGAATGTCCCAGGAAATTGATTGTATAATTCTGTATTTATGTGCAAGAATTTTTATGCATATTAAATTTGTTAGATGTTTAATTCTTCACCATTTCTATGAATTTCAAAATCAACTCTAATAGGGGTGCTGCTAGTATTCAAGGAAAATTATATGTAGCTTTATTGCTAGAATAATTTGGTTGTAAAGGGTTAACACAACTTGAAGGTTAGGCTGTATTTTAAAATTGAAGCTATAAAGATGACTAGAATAACTTGAATAACTTTCATATAGCATAGTTGTCTATACCCAAGTATTTTTTTCATAAGTAACCTTACTGTTACCTCATATGTAAGTAGGAAATATTAGGCCTGACTTATCAAGACTAATTCCATAGTTTTGTATGCTGTGCGTCTTATCAGACTTTCCTATATATACCCAAACATTTGATGCTGTGAGGCTTGACTGATCTTTATTGATAAGTAATGTTGGCTGTGGGCCTTATCAGATTTATCTTGTTTAGTGTCCACTTTTACCCCAATATGTTAGGCCTCAGCATAACTCTACGGTCTTACTATATCTCTTGTCATCCTTGATTGGATGTGTTGATAACAACTCAGGTTTAGTCATATAGAGATTCAGAACCACGAAATGAGTGCTATGGGTTCTTTCAGAAGATCTGGTTTGTGATTAAATATTAAACCAAGATTGTTTTAGCTGTAACACATGTTATCAATTTTATCGATGTACTTGTCAGCTGTTTAAGATAAGGGCTTCATCTATATTACTGATTTATTTAAACATTTAAAAATAAATTTCTAATTTTCTTATCTCTATCTAGAATTTTATTTAGAAGAGAATCCATTGAAATCCCACCCACACACATTTATATGTTTATGTATATATATATGTGTATGTGTATATGTATATCATGTTTTGAGTTATTGTAATAATATTTCAAGGAACTGGTTTAATTTCTTGAATTAGCCTTAGAATGTATTTGTGTGTGAAAAATTATTCTTATGTTTATGATTGGGCGTTAGTTTCAATTTCCAGACAATAATATCCTCATGCCCTAGAAATGTAGTAGCTCAGTTGGACCTCAAAAGGAGGTAGTTATTCTCTCGAGTCTAATTCATTGTCATATAGTTTGTCATATTGAGTCAAATGTCTATTCTTTGTAGTAAATAAATATTTCTAAAAGGAATTTAAGTATATGAATCATCTTGAACAAACCCCAAAATATTATGAATTGATAAATTGTGAGTTATTTTTATATCAACGAAATTCTGTCCCATGCTCAACTTGGAAAAAAAAATGAGTTGTAGAACTTCAATATTTTCCATTATGGATGTGTAGAAAGTAAAAAACTTGAATGTATAGTATCTTGATTTATGTTTTAGACTCACTAGCCTTGGAATTCATGTATAATGAATAAATTTTTATTTTCTGATGCTTTTTTGTGATAACAATTTTGAGGACTCTTCTTTTAACTCTATTACTTAATGAAGAACATTCTTAGCTGTTGAACTTACAGGGCAGTCTGTACAACATAATTTAATTTGTAACAAGATACTTTGTATACAAGTGAGAAGCTGGGCCAGACCGTGTTGCCCTCACTACTGTTCTCACTCTCCAGGCTGTGTGCCTGCTGTCATGCACCACCAGCAAAGGGCAGCCTTACTCTACAGAGAGCTCGAGCCTCAAGGATGTCATGGCAGTGAAGGTGCCAGAGATGCAGGCTAAAGTGAAGGCATTCAGGCAGCAGCATGGCAAGTCTCCTGTTGGACAAGTTACTGTCGACATGGTGAGTTGGGTTTGCTTTTGTGATATTTTTGCTCTTGCATATTTGTTTGTGTTGAGTCATTGTATTTGTAGGTAAATGGACTCCTTTTTTTTTAAAGGGGAGTTGAAGATTGTGGTGTTGAAGTTGAACTAAATATATTGATGTAGCTGTTTTTATCAATATACCCGACTTTCCAATTAAATTCTTCATTAAAACTGATTGATAAAATTTCTGCTATACATAGTATATGTTGGTAATATGTCTACAATACTTAATATCATACTTGAAACATGTAATATTAATGTGTATTTTTATACATATGATTATATATACATAATAATAGTTGATTGCTTTGCCTCTGTCCCCTTATCAATATTTCATTTGAGAATATTACTGGAAGCTGTGCTGATATGCAGCAGTTTGGTCAATTGGATACTGAATAATGGATCACAAGTGAATGTAATCCAAAGCAAGTTGAATGTTTTATTTGATAGAATATGATGTGAAGGCATTTTGCTTTACTTAGTTTGGTTGTAAATAATCAATTTAATATTGGGGGGGGTTGGGGTGCTAACTAAGCAAGTTGGTTACCTCATGGCTTCCAGAAGTTCAGTGCTCAGTTTTACAACCCTTAAAAGAGTAAAATTGAGGAATTGAATATATAATTTTATTGGGAGGCAAAACATAACCAAATACTAAGAGATTGAACTGATATTTATAATCAGCCATCTAATTTTTTAGAATAATATGAACTTGAGCTTGTGGATTTGAGAATTTATACCCTTTTTGATAAAATATAAATAAGAAGCCATCAATTATTTTTAGTATAGGGTTGATGTTGAGCCTTTTTTTTTATAGAATGGAACCTTTCCATTCCTTGTTGAGGCTTCTTTGTTAATAACTTTCCTAGTTATTTATGTGGTATGAGAAATGAAACTTGGAGTTGCCCCTGGCAGATGTACGGTGGGATGCGAGGCATCAAAGGCCTAGTGACAGAGACCTCAGTGCTGGACCCAGAGGAGGGCATCAGGTTCAGAGGCTACAGTCTCCCTGAGTGCCAGAAGCTGCTCCCCAAAGCAGCAGGAGGAGACGAGCCCCTTCCTGAAGCGACGTTTTGGCTCCTCCTCACTGGGGATATCCCCACCCAGCAGCAGACCAACAGCCTCAGCGAGGAGTGGGCCAACAGGGCCGACCTCCCTCCTTACGTGCTCAACATGCTCAACAACTTCCCCTCGGCCCTGCACCCCATGGCGCAGTTCTCCGCTGCCATCACTGCCCTCAACGCTGAGAGCAAGTTTGCCAAGGCCTACGCTCAGGGTGTTGCCAAGACCAAGTATTGGGAGGTGAGGCGCTTGCTTGCTTCCTCAGCTTGTCCTTCTTCTGAAGTAAAACGCTTCTTAGTGTTGCTTGTATGCGTGAAATGGATGCATAGGGTTCCTTCTGACCTTTTTAGTGTTTTCTGTTTTTTTTATACAGTTTTTTTCTGGTTCTTTCCATTCATCTGTCGTTTTTCTGATCGTATTTTAATGGTTTTTTCTTTTAGCATCCCGTTTGAGAGAAGCGATGGTAGAAGTGACTAAGACATATCAGTGGGATGTCATTAGGTAAAGTTTGATGTATTGCCTTCTCTCCTTTGTTTTTTTTTACTTCTTAACGTTATTTCCCGATTTTTAGTGCGAAATGCATTTATTGAGCTTATACAGATTTTTTACTAGCAGATTCCGCGCCTAGCCACGAGTATTCGCGCAACATTATTTTTGATGTATTTTGAAAATTTCGTATTCTGGTTTAGGGTAAAGAGTACTACAGGTGGTTCAGGGAACATATATTTACCCCAGAATTCAACAGAACAGAAAAAAATTATTGATCCAGGCATTGTATTCAGCTGTTGATGTCTGAGTCTTCCAAAGATAGTCAAGGTTACCCCCGTGCGCGCACTGATTTATTTTATCATTAATTTTCTTTTCTTTTTTGGGTGCACAAGCTTCATTTGGTCAGAAAATTTCTCACGGTTGAACTATGTTTGACCAACATTCAACGAAAGTCCGAAAGAAGGAAAGAACCACGACTTTGAATTAAATTAGGATTATACAATCTCTCACACTAAAATGCAGAAGTTCTTAAAATGCGAGCTGAGATTCAAAGCGAGAGTTTTGGAATCTACCATTCGACTCCTTAAAATCGCGACTGATCTCTTCTCTACCACAAAAGGTTTTTCTCTCCATGCTGTCACTACAACTGAACGTTCAGTGTTTGTGCAACTGTGCTGCGATGGCGCTCGATTAATCTGATAGTCAAGCTCTTTTCAAAGCTCTGTACTACTCTCTTTTTAAATTAGTCATAAAATGGATCCCTTTTCTGCCACTTCATAAGATTTTCATTTGTGTGCAGCTGTGTTTCGACGATTCGATGAACCTGATCGCGAAGCTGCCGACTGTTGCGGCGGTCATTTACCGCAACCTGTATCGCGACGGCTCGTCTGTGAGCACCATCGACCCCAAGCTGGACTGGAGCGCCAACTTCACAAACATGCTGGGCTACGAAGACCCTCAGTTCACCGAGCTCATGAGACTCTACCTCACCATTCACAGGTCTGTGTGAAGTCTGGTTCATTCGTCCATCGTCTGAATTGCATGCATGAGGAAATGTTCTTGTTCCAAGCACGTTTCTGTTCAAAAGTGCTCTGGTCGGTTCAGTTTTATTCGAGAATGCTGGTCAGCTGGTCAAATAATATATTAAATTAAGTAACTTCCATGCTGGTCCTTACATTTTGCTCTTGGAAGTTTAGCGAGATCACGATTGTGAAACGCTTGCGTCTTGTTAGGCTAACCTGCGCACAAAATTGATCTTTTTAATTACATGAGACGTGTTTTGGGTAGACGTAGTCCGGTATAACGGGTGTCCCAACACGCTGTTGCCAGGTGAAAAGAATCGATTTTGTGTAACATTGACACATGTGTCGTTGCAGTGATCACGAAGGAGGCAACGTGTCCGCTCACACCTGCCACTTGGTTGGATCTGCTCTGTCTGACCCCTACCTGTCCTTTGCTGCCGGTATGAATGGTTTGGCAGGCCCCCTTCACGGTCTCGCTAATCAGGAGGTGAGTTTTTATGTGGCCAATGAGGAGGTGAGTTTTTATGTGGCCAATGAGGAGATGAGCATTGAGGTAACCAATGAGGAGGTGAGCTTTGATATAGCCCACCACAGGTTGAATTATGATGAGAAAAGTATGCTAGTTGTCAAGTGAATCAGGGAGTGCGTTCACAATGGCTAAACAATTGGTTAGTAGTGTGTAGTTCTTAAGAATAGAAGCTCATTGTGTTTCTCACAATTATTTCCTCGACTTTTCGATATTAATTTACCCTTTTTGTATTGCCTTAATCACCTCATAATGCATATTTTTTAAGTGCAAACTATTATATCAAGCTTGTTTAGCTACTTACGCGTGTAACTTACTCTACTATAAAATCAGAACAGGCGTAGCGAGAGGGTCCTTACTGGTCGATGTGTTCATGTACCGATGTCGTTCAGTGAGGGTAAACGGAAATGGCGCCAAATATGTCATTCAAGTTGGCTGAAGGCAAGATGTGCCTGTACAATTATGCTGACAGTATAAGAATAATTGATGCGGGGCATGTCGGTGGAAATAACAAGCGTGTGCATCAGATACGTAAACGAATAGAAAATGTGTATGAATTCGATGCTTGTCGCCCTATTCAATAGCTTAATGTGGTACAAATATTTATATATTTTTAGTACAATATTGTTTATTCATAAAATGCAGCGAAAAAATATTTCTCGGTGTATGTAATGAAGTAGACTTGAGCGAGTGCCGTGTTGCAGGTGCTGGTGTGGCTGACGAAGTTACGCAAGGAGGTGGGCGATGACGCCACGGAGGAGCAGCTCAAGGAGTTCATCTGGAGCACCCTCAAAGCTGGACAGGTGAGGGTCTGCAGCTCTGTGCTGTAGTGACCAGTCAGTGTCATCCCTAGTGCCGCGGGGGGTTCTTTCTGTGTGTTGCATCACGACGTATGGGCTTTAAATTGTATTAGTGCGGTAATGGAAGTTGAATAAAAAATGTTTCGATGATAGATATAAAAAAGTATGTATAAATATTTGTCTTGTCATACGTTCAGTATGTTTGCGGTAGTAAACTAGTTTGAACCGTGGAAAGTTAGTATAAACATAGAAATGTATGGTGGACTTCAGTGAAGAAATTATCAGCAGAGATCAGTATAATTAGGTTAAAAATTTGTTGAAAGATGTCGTCTTGATCATTTTAAGTTTTTAGTATTTGTATTGATCTTCTAGCGGATTATGTAAAGTTTATCAATCTGGGACCTGCTAGAATCCAATAAGTGGATTTGTGTGCTGTGTTTGAACAATCAACTATCCTAATATGAACGGTTGCGATTGTCTTTGCCGGACCACCCTTAACTAGTGGTTGTTTTTCTGCTTGTGGGTCACAAATAAACAAACTTAACCCATATTTTTTAAAGGAGGAAATTCATTTCTAAGGCTCTCTGGCTCATCCATTCGTCTATCGAGCAGTCATGGTTTATACAAGCATTTTTCCGCTGTCGACATCCAGTGTATGGGTGCTCATCATTGGATGCCAGTTAATAGACTGCGATAAGCGTCCCTGTGCCCATGCTGCTACCTCGGATGCCTAACGTTTGAGCGAACAAGCCAGCCTCAATCCAGAGAAAAAAATTACTTTACAATTCCGGGTTGAATTTAATTCGATTTGGTTACCTCTGAATGATGGCACTCTTTCTTAAAGGAGCGATCCGGAAATTTCCTAGCATATTTACCCCCTCATGGAATGTTTAAGTCTGTAAGGACGAACATATTTTTAAAATGAACGAAATATTACGTGTACAGGTGCTCCTATTTTATATCCTTCGCGTGCTGCATATTCACCCTCGTTGTGAAGGAAATGATAAGAATTCGAGACTGAACTGTAGTGTTTTTAATGGCTTTCAGTAATGGCAGTGGTCTTTATGGATATCTTCCCCGACGTACGACTTGCACCTATCCTGCCAAAACATCGAGAATTTCATTTCAAAATGAACACAGCATAAGATGTAAAATTGCCAGTAATTCCATCTCATAGGGTCGCTTGGGATCGATATCGACCGCTTCGGGGACCCTTGGCTTGAAGAAAGCAAAAAAACGTGTAAAATAATGCATTGATGATGTGCTCTACGTGCAGGTGGTGCCTGGTTACGGCCACGCCGTTCTGCGCAAGACTGACCCTCGTTACACCTGCCAGCGAGAGTTCGCTCTGAAGCATTTGCCTGACGACAAGCTCTTCAAGGTCAGTTCAGGAACTTGTACTATTACTTGGAGTTGTGTTCACCGCCGCACCACCTCCTCATAGTGGTGTAGAGGTAGCAATGCTAGCTCGTTTTATGAATTGGAATGTGTGTAAATAAGAAATGATTCCGGTTCGTAAACCTCAGTTCCGATTATTTTGACTGTGCCTCCTACCTAGTGGTAGAACTGCGTACTGTGAGTAATTCATGACGTCATTGTCTCGTTCATTTATGAAGTCAATGTTTGAAATTAAAAATGAGTAGATTTAAGAATTATTGATTTGAAAATAGCGTAAGACTGTTGAATCTGATAAAAAGTAGAGAAAATTTAACGAGTTATGAGACTTACGAAGGGTAAGAGACGGGGCATGAGATGGGCAATAGCCAGGTTAGTTTCCCTGTCGTATGGTATGGGGACTAGCGACCTCAGGGGTCACGGTTAGGTTACCTCGGTTATAAATAGGCCTTCGGGACGTCAATCTCACGTGCCAACTTGTTTTCTATTTCCATGCCTTCTTTGCTAATTATTTTTTAACTTTTCTTCCTCTTTTTTTTCAACTCCCTGTTTCTAATGCACAGGGAACCCTGTGTGGGAGCACACCTGTACCAAGATTTTTCATTTTCTAAAGTTAATACTCAATAGTCTCTTCTGTTTGCTCTTTTGTGGTCGTATTCCGTGTGGCTAGGGAGCTTTAAGCTAACTTTAAAAAAAGCTGACTTAGGCATGCGAGGCGAATGAACGAGCCAAGTCTGGCCAAAGGGAGTGAAGACAGCAGCGTTTTGATCGAGTTGGACGGGGCGAGAGGGCCATTGAACAAGAAGCATATTTACGTAAATTGCAAGTGCGTTTGCTGGAAACAGTGCTTTGCAAATCTTATTTTGTTCATTTATTCTTTGATTCGACTCCACTGGAGCTTGATCTTGCATTGTGCTTTCGTCCGAGATGAGCGAATTCGAGGCAAGGAGCAGTATTGTATTCCTTGACTGTCCAATTGTGCACAGGAGGTCGGAACAACGTTTCTCAGGTTGACAGTCCTTCTCATATGAGCAAGTGATTTTGGTGTACAACCATATGCTTTTGTTCTTCAATTCGTTATTAAACTGATCTGAACGAAATGTTTTCTGTGCAGCTGGTGTCGAAGGTGTACACTGTGGTGCCTGGTATTCTCACTGAACTGGGCAAGGTGGCCAACCCATGGCCCAACGTGGACGCCCACTCAGGAGTACTGCTGCAGTACTACGGCATGACGGAGATGTCCTATTATACTGTACTGTTCGGAGTGTCCCGCGCGCTGGGCTGCCTTTCCTCCCTCGTCTGGGACCGCGCCCTCGGGCTCCCAATTGAGAGACCAAAGTCCCTCAGCACCGACGCCCTCATGAAGCTTGTCAAAGCAACACCTGCGGCGTAAATTTCATGCTGCGTCTCTAGTAGAAAAATTTGTTTCTCGAGTTGTGATGGTGACGTCATCTCATTTTTTCACGAATGATTGATTGATGTCGCAAGTTGTGATGAGGGCCTTGGCCATGGGTATGACTATGTTGGGATGGAGGATTGACTTGTTGCTTCATTGTCGCTCTGACGATTCGAATGGTGATTCATTCATGACGGAAGGTGTGAACACGCTCGTGGGCGCTCGCTTGGTTGCAAGGTGCATAGTATAGTAGTGAATAGCCTGTTATGGGCGAATCAATTTATCGAATCGAAGTTACCGTGGTGGAAATTGTGGGCAGCTAATCAATATTTTTGAGCCGAGTTTTATTCATCGAGAAATGGAACAAACTTAACCATAAAACTACCTGTGCTCCTGAGCTTCCAAGCTACGTTTGTTGAGATAGTGATATCCAGATGATGCTCTATTTTGGTGGCGCAACAACCTTCCCTATTTTTACGAAGAACTCTTATTTTTTCGAGAGGACACGTCAGAGTTGCTAGTTATTCCCAATTATTATTATTATAAGTTTACTTTGGTGCTCCATTAGGTAGACCTCATCCCGCAGTAAAAGTTAACTACAAATTCAGTATTATTTGCTTTCCGTCTATTTATTGTGCCACTATGATTGCCTGACTTGAATAAATATTTATTTCTTGCCACCCAATGCAATTAGGAACTTATTTTATTTATGTATTAGCATATATTTCAAATTAATTTGCATAGTCTTGTAAGTTGACATAACGAACCGCAGTCAAGCAGCTTATAAGTTGAAAAATGTGTAAATATTGTATAATCAGATTCTATTGTTTGCCCCGCCTGCGGACACCATCACCAGACAAGTTGATGAGTACAATGATCACTCAGTTGACTTTCATTCACCAGAAGGTAGAGGTCCCGTCTTGCACTCCTCTGATCTTAAACCCTTAGCGTTTCTGCAGATAAGAAGTGCTTCCAGAAAATGTTGCCACTGGACTTCGTTTCCACGGTGGTTGACTTCACGCAAATTCGCACGAGCGGTCACATACTTGCCTACTCAGGCCCTCTACCAGCAGGTATTTACCTGCAACTTCGTTTGACGTAAAATTGGGCATGTTAAGACTTGAAGTTCGAATGTGACACCGGTTGCCCAGTCATCATCAAATGGGATTCTGACGCAATTCGAGAGTTTTTTTCCTTCATACATTGCAGAAATGAGTTCAAATCAAACTTAACGATACTGCTAACTC
The DNA here is from genome assembly GCA_014899125.1 of Orchestia grillus. Lineage (NCBI taxonomy): Eukaryota > Metazoa > Arthropoda > Malacostraca > Amphipoda > Talitridae > Orchestia > Orchestia grillus. The sequence continues at coordinate 16,390 of VOMN01014520.1, forward strand.
AGCTGGAAAATAAGTTTGCGTAGTGACGCAAGGTTTATTAATTGCTTCATATAACGAACTCAAGAGAATGCCGTACAAAATGAAAGTGCAGAAAGGTGAATTGAGTATATTGAAACCAAATGTAGCGCTTGTTGATATTTGCTCCTGAATTTGATATACGTAAGATTTATGCTTCACCATAACAGCAAGCAGATTTTAGAAACAAGGACTAAAATTAGAGCTACTCAAGTGCAACGCGTTATTGAACGGGCAATTGTGCCCTCAGCCGGAAGAGAAAATTAATTTTAAACAATAGCAAGTATGTTTCTTATTTTAAAGCTCTACGAAGCTTTGAAACGCGTCCCAAGTACCAACACCTCTACGATGCAACCAATGCACGACAAACATGGTACTGCAGCGTCCCGTTCCCGTCGCCTGCAAATTACTCGTTGCTTTGCAATCTGTGGCCACTACCCGCGAAGCCCCTCACCTGGAAGTGACACGTGCAGATTCTGGCCGTGCCGAATTTTGTGTTTAGAGGCACGTTGAAACGTTCGAAAAAGTGTTATTCAAGTTAGGCGCGTGATATTTGAATTTGAAACATTTCATTTATGCTACGAATACTGAATTTGTCAAATTCTGAACTCATCGTAAGCTGTGCCGAGGCACAAGAAATGAAGGTTATCCCGTTATTTTCTCAACGATCAAGAAACACCTTGACTGGGCTAACGATTGAGCCATAGTGATACAGCCTCAATAAAGGTTCAACAAACGAAGATCTACACATAAAATGTTTTTTGTTTGATACCAATTCCACCGAACGAGTTCAGATCGTTAAGACTTGCAACGGTCCCAGAGGCTGCTTGAAATATCTTGGCAAAGAACTGAAGCCGGGTAGTTTATATTTTGGCGTGTGTTAAACGAAGTGCATCAAAAATTTCCATGTCCCGTTTGCATCAGTAAGCCCTATAAACTATTCCTCTTCACGCATGTTCAACTTCAATCATGTGCATGCGACAAATCGAGTTACTGGGGCTTTGGAACTCTTTCAATGAGCTTCGTATGAATAAAATCTTGTTTGATAGAACTCGCTTTCGCGACACTCCCTGTCTCAACAAAGCTACAGAACGGTGGCTTGACCACAAGCGATCATTTCAGAAAGCACATCAACATCGCCCAACAAAAATTTGTTAGTCACGAGTATTGCACGACTATTCAAAGAAATTATTACCTGCAAATATGTATGATTTTGATTCAGTAAGTTCAGAAACGAGCGGGTATATAATTCATATTCAATGTCTACGCTGGTGTAGAGTTAAATGACTACGTACTCCCGCCATGTCAGCAGGAGAGGGAAGGCGTTAGGGGTAGGGTAGGCTTACTGCAATGAGTGTACATATAATCTAGACACATATCAAGGCAAGACTAACACTAACCATGCGCCGCGTTCTCAAGACAAAAACAAAAATTTAAACTTAACAACGTAAATGGGAGAGACAAATGGCGACACTGAATTGCACCCATTGCCGATGCGTGCCTCCAAGCCTCGCTAGCTAATCATGACAACCATGAAACTTGAAAACAAAACGATGCCTCAATTGCACATAATACTCCACACAAAAATCTTTGGTCAAATAACACAGAAATGAAATGCCTCAACCTCTTGCTTCCAGCCTCTTGCAAAGCCATCTAGTTGACCTCGCCTGCTTCTGCAGCGTGAGCGCCCTAACACGAGTTCTTAATCGTTCAGTTATGGTGGAGGCAGCACAGCCACTAACAGTGAAGTCCCGCAACGAACAAAGCTAGTCATCTAAATACGGGGAAACACTCGACAGCCAGCACGCATCGCCAGACCTCGACCACCTTAGAAGGAAATACCATGGCTCATTTTAACGAGGCCCGGACAAAGGCGTACGAGTTTATCCCTAGTAGCCCAATCGAGCGAACTCGCTTAACGAACAATTGCACTTTCATTTAGGAATGAAGTTTTAAAAATTTACTGTGAACAGCAGTCAGAAGATCTGATTGCAAGCAGTCCGTTTTTTGACAACACGCGGTGGAACGACGTTGCATCGAAGGACAACCTCACAGATAAAACAGAAACTGACTGCGAGAAAAGAACAAAGCTTCTGGGAAGAAAACATGGAACAAACACCTGCTTAATTGCAGTAACAAAATCGAACTCATGACCATGTAGCCTGCACTGAGCTGTGCGAGATCACCAGCCTGAGGTGTGGGACATGCGTCTACTCGTCCCAGCTCAGAAGGCTGCCGAACGTGCAAGGCAGTCTCGGGCTCTAGGAAAATTATGAAAAAACATCACAGACTGAGCCTTCCTACTGAACAGACTATGACGCTACAATAAAAACCTACATGATAAACACCAATGAGATTATAAAAGTTGTAGAAATATTTCATTACGAGTCCTGGATCTTCTTCCTTATAGAGGAGCGCCGAATCTTTATAAAAAGAATTCTTTTCCCAAAGTGCACTTCTAACGCTTCCAAAACGCCCACTTTGATGTTTCTTCCGAGTTCTCTTACTGAAAGGAGTTCCGTGTACAAATTGAACAATAGCAATACGTGAATACGAATGCGGACATATGCACCTGTATGATATCCTACGTCTTTGAGTCGCGCGAGATAACTATTTCGTTCAAATAAAATAATAAAGTGAAGTATCAACAATAAACGTATACAAAAAAGTGCCCTAAATATAATCAAACTGATATAAAAACGAACGCGTGAAAAAGAGAAATGAAACTAAGAAACTGCTTGCACAATATGAACCCCGGACCTTCACAGTCTCAACTCGTAGATTGAATATTCTCAGCAATATCAAACGCTAAATAATTAGACGCCACTTGCATTTGAGACAAGTGTATTGCCAACGTTTCAAAACCACCCTCGCACGGTTACGTACATCAACACCATAAGCAATGACAAATTTCTCATGAATGGAAAAACAGAATTTGAAGTTCATAAAAATGCCATCATGAGACGCGATGCATGTTTTAATTCAAAACATCGGAGTTGATCCGCACCAATTCATGAACGCAGTCACAGCCCCTGTTGACTGCAGGAGTCCAGAATGAACCGACTCCAGCAGTTGACTCACTATTTTACCTCCATAAAGTACAGATTTCACCACTGCCACCGCATCTACAAAATTCTTTCAGTAGCGTGAATCTGCTCGATGCCACCACCTGTTGAGTTCCTGCGCTTCAAGCCTCTTCAAAGGGCAGGGACCCATGACGAGAAAAGCGGCCTTTGGAAGTGTTCATGACCCAATCAGAACGCTCAAGACAGCGGCGATCAATGCCATAATGGCCATTAAGGCATATCAACCTGATAGAGAAAACGTCATTGCTAAGACAACGTGACAAGCCACACACAAAATAATGAAAGTCTCTACTTGGGTTGCTACGACGACGCAGCTGCAGGACGTTCCAATTGGGACTAACACGCCTCCAAACAGAGCAAATCAAGCATACAGCGACAGGAAACGTGCCCTTGAAGAGGCCATGTTGCACGTGCGTCTTATTTATAAAACTTGAGCTCCGAGTCGACGCAGTCTTTGAAGAGGTCATCCAGCTCAGAGAGCGAGTCAGGGGCGAGTTTAGCGAGAGTGTTGAGGGTTTCCTCGATGCACTGCTCCTCCAGCTGCCTTAGCGTGGGTACAGTCTCCGCTGGCGCGGACTTGAGGGCTGCCTGCTGACGGCGGTAGAGCAGATGCGAGCGATCCACTGGCCGGCCGAACCTAGGCGTCGTCTGAAAAATGCAACAGCTCATCGTAACTGTTTCATGAGCACCGTGAGAGAAGGAGACGGAGTGAGCCTAGGAACCCAACATGGCCAATTATTCTCGCACTCGCTATTGTAAAAAATACAAAATCCAGTAGACTGAGATCCTCGATCGTTAATAAGTTGGTGGAAAATGTTCTCGCACAATGAAATAGATTTAATTCGTTTCTCGCGTAGAAAATTTTATTTGGTATCTTGGGGATACCGAGTGTCCGCCTACCTTGGCTGGGTCGTTTTCAATCTCAGGGCTCTGGATGAAGGGGGAGATGCGAGCGTTGGGGGTGAACAAGAAAGGCTTGAAGACCGACCGTTGGGGGTCAGGGGTTCCCGTGAACCAGTGACAGGACGGTCCCCCACCGCCTCCAGGGGGCGTCAGCACAGACACCTACAAAAAACCGTGAATGATTAAAAAAAATACAACAGAGCAACACTGAAGCATGTAACCTTTCTACACAAGTCCACATAGTAAGAAGCTGTTATGACAAATTTAATTTTTTACAATTGCAGCAAAGATTTCACAAGAACAAAGCAATCAAATGCACCGCAACTTTGCGCGCGAGTACACGAGGAATGTGGAGGTTGTGGAACAACATCGTGGAACAAAAAATAAAAATTCCTTTGTTCAACCATCTATCGACTTACGAATCTAAATTCATAATATCAGGAGGTGGTAGAGACCCAAACGCTAATTAACCATTATAGAGGAGATTTGTAGTAGATGAGCATTAATTGTGGAAAGCAGTGAGTTCTAAATTTCTCTCCGTATTGTTTCTTCGTGGGGGTCTGGACAACTAATTTTATACCACCTAAATGAACCTAAAGAGACGAAGTACCAATCGGTACCACAGAATATTTCTCAACTTGAGCAACGTGGAAATGGCCGAGAAGAAGCCGAGATCAAGGCTTACCACGAGGCAGGCGCGCGTAGTGATGGTCACCACCAACACGTGTTCACATGTGACAATGGTTGCTCTCACGCTCTCCCCATGCAGCTGCTGAGCTCAACTCCTACCTTATAGTGTCCACCAACAGCGAGCCGAAGCACGTATGGTGACGTATGGAAGTCAGGATGTCAACGGAGTAGGAACTGACAAGTAGCTTGAAAAACACAACTTAAGCGCAACACAAAACAGGTCACACCATCACCCTTTACTGCGCTACGAATTATCCCTGCAACCGATTCTTGAAATGATATATTTTTCCCGCCAATATTATCAATGAACTATTTTTGTTCCAAATTCTAAATGAAATTGGCGCGGTAAATGGATAATGATTTGAAAAGGCAACACGGTGAACTCATTTAAACGAGCAAGAAAACACCGCAGTAAAATTTCCGTACATACCTGCCGAGACATGGACGACAGAGTAAATCCACGTCCCTGTTGCCTTCACGAAATCCTCCCCTCAATGAGGGGCAGGGCCTATGCGAGCACCGTCTCAGTGACACTCACCTGTCCACACGACTCTGTTGCACAACAGACGCGTCACCAGCACCCAACACGCCGGGTCGTCTCCGGGAGTGCGGGCATAACATTGTGCGACGAATCTCCTAATACATACCTCCTCCAACACAGCACATCAATTGAACCCGTAACTGCATCTTGTATTGTATCTGATATAATTCTTCGAAATAATATGGTGCTTCTGTCAGACTTACTCAGAACGTTTTTTTTATTCAACATTAAAAAAAACATGGAGTGAAGGGTTTAATGTTGAACAATAGAGCTACTTTCGGGAGTTTATTCAGACGAGCGAAGCAAGCAAGCAAGGAGAGAAGGAAGGAGGGAGAGGGATTTCGGTTGAATCTTGATATGTCATTGCATATGCAGGGAGGTGAGAGGGATTACACATGATTATTAACTGACGACTGCGACACAGCACACCGTCACGTATTGCACCTTCACTAAATCACCCATCACACGTTACTGAGAAACTCAGATCGCACTCGAGCGACCCCTGCCAACACTGGCCGCTATGACACGTGCCCACTCCGCGGGGCTGGACTGACCATGCTGCCGGCAGTGGGGTGGTGGTGGTCCACAGGGCGGCTGATTTCAGACTCGCTGTCCCTCAAGACGGTGAGCATGCAGCGCAGGCCGAACTGCCCTGCAGCACAACCAGGCTATAGAAGCCCTGCCGGCAAGGCCTAACACAAACTATTATTATCTACCTATGAAGGAAATAGAGTTCCCTATAAAGACCATGAGGTAGCCCGAAAATGTGCGACTTCTAGAGTATGAGGCTAAGGTTGTCGTGTAACGGTAGGAGATGAATTCAAGCAAGCACATTGTATCTCATCACATGTCACACTAGAGTGTCATCACAAGTCACTGTCCCTAAAGCAGTACTAGACAAGCTGAGTGGGCGGAGTGCCACTCCACACGCGGCCCTCTCTCTGTCACCCCACTCTTTGGAAATGGTTCAAGCTCTTATGCCCAGGCCACACACTGGTGTGCCGCCTTCGAAATGCACCGCACACTTCCACAAATACAAAAATGGAAACTCCACAATAGCCGTTTTGCACGCGACGTTAGAGAAAATGAAGAGCTGTGTACTGTAGATGAGATCTAAGTAAAGTACGGTAGCTGCAACTAAGCATACAATATCATGTACAAAAACAAATGGTTTGAGCATAAAGTGTAAGAGGAAAAATTGGAAGATCTCGCCAGTCATCGTATCAAAAAACAACAACAAAAGCTGCATTTAGATAAAGAAACAGATACACGATTCTTCTATAAGAAAGTAAAAATAAGAAACATTTTAGAGGCAGATTAGTGGAACCCAAAACACAACGCAATCACGGTGCATATACAAGCATTCACAAACATGCAAAAGGTGGATTGCCAAAACTCTACGGAATGTTGCACACGCAAGCCCGAGCATACATGGGTACATGCTAGCAACATAGGTTCAGGCACAGGCGAGAGAGCACTCGTCCGGATCCGCGCTGCTGGAACACCTCACCTGTAACATCGTGTCTTTCCTGCACATGTAATGAGCAGCAGAGCCGTCGTTCCCTTCTGTTTGCCTCTGCCTCTTTAAGACCCACCTTATTGGTTCTCTCCGTCTCGAGGCCAATTGCTTCGTTGGTGGTCAAGTACAGCTCGAGCGTTTACCGTCACTAGCAACACCTTAAATAGAAATCATCGCACACCACCTGTGAGCAGCCCACAGGGAATGGAGGGGATGGTGGGACTAATATCTCACGGTCAGAATGGGCTTAAATTCGGAGACTTGTGCGAGAGGACGAGCCGAGTTATAATAAGTAAGACGTGTGCTCCGATACCGTCATCTCCAGAAGCTGTTCCTCATCAATCCATAAGACGCTAGTGTGCGCAGTGCGAGCCACTTTTAAATGCTTCTCCTTAGTCTCCGCCTCACCTATCTGGGCTCGTCAGCTCCCATGGTGGATAATAACTAGTGAATCCTACCTATTATTCNCAAATAAAGTCAAGTAAAATCCAGTACTACAACCTCAGACCACTAAGATGGTAAATCAACTTTTCACATCACTAAGCTGAAGTCCCCTCCTCCCCAACTGCAGCATGAAGTCACCGTTGCGCCACTACAAAGTTCCCTAACCCTGCAACATTCTACGAGCTCAACAGGCGTGACTCCATTTGTTCTTCCACCCAGTGACATGTCACGAGCTCAAAACGCGTAACGCCACGTAGTTTATTCACCCAGTAACCTCACAAAGAGCAACACGCGTTACATGGCTAGTTAGCTAACCCAGTAACCTAACCTAGAGCAACACGCCCTCATGCACCCCCTGACCTGGGAGGCTGCCGAGATGAAGTCGCCGTCAGCCATGCAGATGCCCGAGGCGTCGTCACGAAGGACTGAGAGCATCGAGTGCAGCGAGAACGTCCCTACACAACAGGGGAGCAAGGGTAGAGAGCGGCTGGGTACAGCCCAGCGCGGCTGGGTACAGCCCAGCGCGGCTGGGTACAGACAGCCCAGAGCGGCTGGGTACAGACAGCCCAGAGCGGCTGGGTACAACCCAAAGCGGCTGCTTCAGTTGACAAGCAGCCAAGAAGAACAGAATACAGCTGAATCTCTCATTACAGGACCCGCTGGAGGGAGAGATCATGTGTTGCCGGTAATATTCCGCGTCTGTTGTGCACAATCGTGCCTGACTTTCTGGCCAATGGGATATGAATTCAGACGAGCGGTGTCCGTAGATGAGAGGTTCAACTGTATACACATACACACACATGAAAGGAATTTAAAAGTTTCAGACAGTTGTGCAAGTTTGACTTGAATATTCTAATGATTAAAGCCCAGTAAAGAAGGATTATATTATCTTCGTGTTAGACATGATAAATTAAGAGAAGTGTAACAAATTTAAGAAGAACTTTGGAGTTCACGATTAACAACACAAAACACGGAGACCGACAACACTCCAGCAGACGAGGTTAGTTAAAAGCTGCACTCTCGCAAATAGTTCTACTAGTCGCCCACACGCACAAAACACCGAACTTGTACTCGGCACTCGCAGGGCATCAACGAGAGAGAGAGGAACAGCCTGCAAAGCATCAGAGAACTCGTACTCTGTACACCGAACTCGTACTCTGTACTCTCGCAGTTCATCAACGAGAGAGAGAGGAACAGACAGGAAAGCATCAGAGAGCGTCTAAAGCGGTGCTGAGACTCGCGGGCTACCCGCAGCTTCAGAAATTGGCCGCACCATGGCAGGCCCCTCGACCAAGTCTGCCACAATGCTCTCTCGCGACATACAGTGAGGTGAAACAAGTAGTTGAACAGAGAAAGCTTAAGATCGTTGTCCTGTTGAAAACAGCCATTCAGATCCAAGATCCAGGTTCTCAGTAAAATTTTTAAAATTATCTTCAACAATTTTGCAATAGTTTTACCCATAGTTCGTTCAATCATTTCCAATTGTCCTCTATTGGTAAATGCAAAGCAGCCCAATACCAGAGTGCTCCCGCCAACATGCTTCACCGTTAGGATGGCGTTCTGACGTAGGCCGTCCTGATCTTTTCTCTAAACACAAAAGACATCTTTATGACCATAAATCTCTACCCTGCTTATATCAAACCACAAAATTTGTTTAAAAAAATAGAAATCGTGCTCTAAATTGGCTTTTGCAAATTTAAATTTTAACTTTAAATGACGTTTCTTCAAGAACGGGATCTTGCGAGGCGATCGTGAGTAGAGTTCTTGCCGCTGAAGTTCATTACTAATTCAGTTACAGATACGCACTCTTTTGAAGTTCACCTCTTGCCACAAGCGTGTTAGTTTTAACCTTAGGTAAATGTTTCGCGACACTCTTATTGAAATCTTTCGGGGCGAACCAGATCTTGACATTTTTTTCAAGGTCCCAGCCACCTTCCATTTCTCGGTAATGTAACCTACAAAGTTTAAAATGGCATTGAGGTTCTTAGAAATGTTCCAATAGCTCATTTTTGCAGTGTGTGCAGAAATATCTTTCACACCTTTTGATAACTCGCTTTGCTTCGGTATTTCGTAGAGGCTTAGACTAACAATTAAATGTCCTGATATCCTGACATCAAATACCATTTAGGTTTTACCAGAACTTTCCACTATATTTGTTGTACAAACTTTTAGAATTCATATTTAAAACTTGTTTAAAGTGTCCAAATACTTTTTAACTAGATATTATATGAATGATTAATTTTGTTATTTAAGGAAACTATACATTTTCGTTGTTCAATTATGTGAATCAGTGCATATTTTGCTTGTTTTGCGTCAAGGTTTAATTTTTTTCTCACACTTAATAAATTAATTATTTGAAGAGTCTATATACGTGTTTCACCTCACTGCATCTATGACACTATATAGGAAAAGACAAGAACGAATATCAAAATTCTGTCACTAGATGTCCGAGAAATCACCTCATGGCCAGCAAAGAGAAGAAACAGCGAATAAAAAAGCGCATTAAAATACATGCACCACAGAACAAAAGCACAGAAAAAATGAGGCAATTCAACCAAAAATACAAGGGTAAGTATTCACAAAAATGACCAGATGTTCGATCTTTTATTGATCCCGAAAATGAAATAGGGCAAATTCATGCAGTTGTTCAGCCTTTCAGGTCTCAGCGGTCTTTAACGGAAGGATTGAGCAGCAGGCTGAAGCAGGTCATTATCAAATTTCAGTCCCAATGTAACGGGAGTTGAGAACAGAAACTGAGGTGACTGATTTTTTTCGATGTGACTTGCGTGGGCGTGTTGGTGTGATGTTGCCATGATGGCCTAACGTTGACACAAATAGTCTTGGGACAGATGCAAACAAGAACAATATCCTAAAGCACGGTGTTATGCTCTCATGAATGAAGTTTCTGCTTGAAAATTAATAATTAAAATGATACATTAACCCTTGATCATAAAGTAAGCGAACTGTCTATACTTAAGTTTTAAGAACGCACAGGACTCTTTGGTTTATACATGCTGTTAATCGTAATTTATTCTGCTTTACAAATGTTTTCAAAGCGTGCTTTAGGTGTCAAGTTACTGCACTCCAATTAGAAAAATCATTCAAAAACTTGACAAATCAATAATAATGGTTGATAGATAGCAACGCTTCAGTGACTCGGACCATGTCGCATAAATAGAGAAGGGACCACTTGGTGTGGATTGTAGAGAACGGGCGATCGACGCAAAATGAGTGTTTCTATACAATATTCAAGGAGCATAGAAATAGCAAGCTAAGAATGAATAGGGAGGAAACATAAAGAAGAGATGGCAAAGAACCAGTACAAATTGAAAAAGACCAAGTGGGCACGAAAGATAGAAGTTACAAAGGTCTATCTGTAGAATAGTTGAGGTAACCTAACAGAGCCACTCTAGATAGTCAGTCTCCACAGCATACGCAAGACAAACAAGTCAATACAACAACTGAAAGTGACGTAACACCTTTGCCAGCATTGTGCACACCTGCAGCTTGTGAAACACTTGCTGGAAGCTTTGTATCTGAGGTGATAGATCGCTTGTAAATTTACCGGTACAAGTTGAATCTCCCAAATCTGGAATGTTTTCATTCAGCAACATCTGAAATTTTGTATCATTTTTCTAGAATAGATGCTTCAACGGTCCACCTTACGACGCTGCTGATGGTACAGAAATGGTGAAACAAGGAGGAAGTACAACTGCTGACATTCCGAGTAAAGAAGCAATGAAACTGAAGCAAAATGACCCGACAAAAGTCTCAGGTCCGGAAGTTGCTAGATTTAGGAGGTTCAACTTGTAATCGAATAGTGAACTAACGAAATGACCGGATCTACAAATATATCATTTTTTCTTTCTGGCAGAAGACGCAAAAACAGTCATTCACGTAAAAGTGAGTTTCAGCTATTAGAATGCGATGACATTTACAATGCCATCTCTCAAAAAACTAAAAAAAGACACGACTAGATTGAAACTTGCTTTAAGTTACCTGAAAATTGGTCTCAGGTATCCCCATTTCAAGCAACAACGAACTTTAGCAGCATGGAATGGCATAAAAAACGCTGCGTATCAGTTCATGGGGCTAAATTAAAAAAATTAAATTCACACAAGAAAATCGGCACGGCCACTTAGCCCAGGTCATTTGACTGGCGGTGACGCAAGACTGAGGGAAGCTCACCATCTTTGGAGAGGTCGGCGAGCAGCTTTTCCCCACACACCTTGCGGCGCGTGTCGGCCCCAGAGCTCAGCGCCTGCAGCATAACACACCCGAGACATCGTTCACATTGTGGCAATACTTGCACGCATGTTCGCAGAGTGCGATCATTGTGGCAATATCTGTAGCGCCATGACTCGCTTCCCATGCTCTCCGAGTGAGAGTTTTGGCACCCACTCCCTTTGGCTCCATTTCTTCGTCCACGGAAGATTTCTGAGGTATGCCTTCATTCCATGTGTTAACGAGCTCGTTGGTACCTCTTGAATCAAAAAATAAGAATTGCCCACACAGTCCCCGTGGATATGAAAAGAATTTACCTCCATAGCAGCCAGGAACCGAAAGATAAATTACCCCGAATTACTCATGGACCTAGAAAAATCTCCCCCCAAACTAGTCCTAAAAGTTATACCTCAAGTACCCTAGAACTACTAGAAAAACCTCCCATGAACCCATCACGGACTCGGGGAAAAAGAACAAACACTGCACCCCGTACCGGCCTCCTCCCTCCAGCACCCACCTTGGTGAAGTTGAAGTCCCCCTCGCCGTCCCACCATCCCTTCTCCTTGACCACCTCGAGCAGGTTGTCGCTGCTGCGGTCGAACTCGGTGCCTATACTCAGGCAGTTGCTGATGTTGCGGTAGCCTTCTGCACGGGCAAGGTGGGGGCTCTTACTATTGTGCTGGAGGATGTAGCTCCCAACAAGACCGAACGAATGAATTGTTCTTACAGAAGGAATTTATGAAGAATGTTAAAAAAATAAAAGGACGTTTGAGGCTAAAAGCCTGCATAAGAACTATTGAAACGCGCCTCACAATTCGAGCATAACACGAAATGTTTTGATGATTCGTACAGAACTAAAACAAGGCGAGAGATGCACCTTAATCCTGGAACTTCAAACCGACACTGATAGGCCCAGTGCTAATAAAGGTAAGCCTATAACTTGACACATAAAAATGAACTTACCATTACAATACCTTCAACAAAATAAATACAAAAACTAGCATATCTTAGACATAAATTGAAAGGTGAGCTTGCCGATGCTACTAATTTTTCTCAAGTCATCCCAGGGTCATGGACACACTGGAGCAGCGCGAGAAACATGACAGAAGTGACGCATCTTGATGAGGGAGCTAAGCGCCGCGACAGAAGGCCTGCGCATGTCGGGCATTAAGGCGGCATCCGTCCAATGAGAGGCTGGACGGGCAGCGCCAGGTGAATTGAGTGGTAATATGCGACCAAGTCGTGTCAGAGTAGTGCTTTCCAACCTTTTCTACGCTAGCACACCTGAGTAAATTTTGCAGTTCCCTCACACCCCTTACAAAAGTGAAGTAATTGAAGATAAAGATGAATTTATTCTAAATTTTAAAGAAATTTTTTTTTTTCAACATTTGAATAGGGTAGGTCTTGCACCCCCAATTCGTGCGAGCGTCAACCGTTTGGGAAAATCTGTGCTAGAGGCAGAACCTAGTATGGATGTATTCATGAATTTCCTGGCCTTATACGAACCAGAGCGAGGACGTCAACGCATTCATTGACCTTGAGTTTCCTTATCAACCCTAGTAAGAAAGAGTATGTCCAAGTGTTTCGTTGAGGAACTACTCAAGTTTAAATAAGATAATTTACCAATAAAATATTTTGAACACTGATTGGAAAATCGTAAGGAGCAAATAACTTAAGTTTTCATATGAAGACAAACACGCAAAAAGATGGAACATTTGATTAATTACGGAAAACACACGAGTTTCTACGTAAAAGTGAGCTCGACCACCGCAATGAAACGCCAAGAGACCGGCCATCATGTTTAGTAAATCAGGTGTTCACGAAGTCCAGTGAGAGAGCCACGTCACTATTGCTCTTAGGAAGCTCAAGGCACGCAGCTTTCACGATGTACATGAACGACCTCTCCATTGCATGAATGGAAAGCGAAATGTTTTGAACGAATAACTTCTTCTGTATAGTGCGTTTTCAGAATATTTGAGAAATACACCTATAAGTTATCAATGACGGCCAGAGACTAAGCTGTTTCTCTCAACACTATTTACTCGTGCGGGGAAAAAAACCTTCGTAGGACGCACCGAATAAGAAATAAGACTCAGCGCGCAGACACCAAATGAAAGTGTGGGCAGCAACGCTGCGCTGGGTGGCACACCTGTGATTTTCTGGGCGACCCAGAGGCTGCCGGCAGTCTCGAGGACCCAGGCCTCGGTGGGGTCGGCGACGAGGAAGCTGTTGTGATAGACCAGGTCCGGGTCAGTGTCAGAACACGGGCCCCCTTGGCCATGCGTCTCCAGGAGGGACACCAGCAAGTCCACTGCCCCGCTAGCGCTCGTGCTGCGCTCCAGAGACAATCTGTGACGAACATACCAGCGTTAGTCGGGTTTGATTGATGCAGTCGCGTGCACGAGTTGACGGTCATTCACTTTGGTCGAGTGCTATTCAAGGTGCGGTCACTTCAAGTCGAATGTCCTCGCATGGTCCAGTTAAGGGAAATACGAGAATGTGAACGTTTGAAATTTAATGTAACGAAATAATAGCGTTTTCAATCTTAAAAACTTCATAGAACACATACTAATGGCTAACTATGTATCAAAATTAGAGCATTATAAAACTTTCTCATATCAGGAAGAGTGGAAGAGTTGAAAAAGTTACGACGAACACTAGAACTAAGAGCGCACCACTACCAAGCCCACGTCGATATGGTCAGTATTAGAGCATGGTACAAGCGAGGTAGGTTTGATTCAAGACGCATTACCTTAGAACTTTCCCTGTACTGCAAGCACCATGTAACGAACACTGAGGTCACAACTACACTCGCTCAAACAGAAAAAAATATTTCATTACGGAAAATCGGAATAACGGACAACGGAAAAATATGAAATGCTTGTGGACTCACCTTACCATGTCCATGCCCAGGAGTCTCTCGGTCTTCTCATCTGAGCCATCCAGGGCGTTGGTCCACACAGCCTCGTTGCCCACGACGACGCCCTTCTCGTTGGCGCCCATCTCCGCGCCCCACATCCAGGCAGGCTTGCTTAGCACCACCGCCTCCGTGTGAGCAACTTGCGGGATTTGGATGTATGTGCACTGCACGGTAGCAGAATGTGTTACACGTAGGGTATGGTCTCTTAACTTAGTCTGTACCTCTTGATATCTTAGGTTAGGACTGGCACATTTGTTCAAGTTATCCATTTCCTTCCTATATATTTAATATGGGATTGTAATGTATACTAAGAATTTTTACTTTATTCTCAGTACAGATGAGTGTAGAATTACTCAAAAGCTTTACTTTTGATGCACACCTATTTCTAGCAAGAAGTTTTCATCCACCTTGGTTATACAATTTATATGGCAAGATGAAATGAAGTTGAAAATCTGTCGTCTAAATGCGCAGTACATACACATAGACTAGCATGGATCTATAAAATCCTTAGCTTGATGCTGATGCAAAACTTTATTAAATTGCTGCTAAAGTATGTAATTTTGCAGAATTTTCGTCATTCATACTAGGAGTAGGATAGCTTGCACTGAAACTCTTACTTTGCAAAGGTCACCATTCCTGCGGTATGACTGAAAAAATAATGACACCGGCACAAAATCCCACACCTAATAATTAGTTTCATAATGCACCAAGACACACTAGCTAGAGATGACGCATACATCCACACTACAACAAAACAATAAAATCAAAATTACTGTAATTAAGAGAACAAAGAATAGGTTCACAATTTCATTATCAACAAAAAACGCCCAGGGGAAAAATTTAATTCAAATTTAAAAATCTTGTAGTTCAGTAATTGAATAAGCCAAAAAAACGTATTAGACAAAATAATGAGGCATTTGCCATACTTTAATACTTAGTATCCATCCAAACACAGCATAGATGCAGCCCAGAACCATTTAGTGACCACAGAAACTTATTTTGTGAGAGTGCTGACCTGATGCAACCAATACGAAGTACACAGGCTCAGAATAGATAAGATTATTAAATAGTTTAAAGCTCCCAAGCTTCAACAAAAGTGATCCAATTATGAGCAAAAGAAGTGATCTTATATCATGACCTTTAGAAAACTAGGAATGTATGCACATCCAAAATCCACGAGCATAGAAACAGCAAGTTAAGAATGAAGAGGAGCAAAAGACAAGAAGAGATAGCAAAGAAGGTGTGAAAATTGGAAAAGTGAGCATGATAGAAGTTCCAAAAGGCTCTCTATAACTGCAATAACCTAACAGTGGCCCAATGGGATAAGCAGTCCCCATAGCATACAGAAAAGAAACCTGACTAACCTAACTTTATTGCCTATCCAATATCCTCTGTGAGGATGTAAGGGCAAAGCAGAAAGTCTTCCAGGAACTCAAAATAGTGACTCACGCTATGTATGAGGCTTGTGAAGTATGTTTAGCTCAGCAAAGAGTTGGAAACTAAGGAAGACCATTAGCAACCCACTGTTAACTATGTCCTAATTTATTATTTCTTTGTATGAAAGAGAAATGGAATATGCCAACAGTAACTTCAATCAAAGTAAATTTAAGAGTAAAATGCAACAAGTTTACACTTTAGAAAATAATTATGTACATACTTGGATATCATAACCTAAGTATGGGCATCATCTGGCAAGCTCATCAGCTGTACTTAGACCCACCTGAACAACGGCATCGTCAGAGTGATCAGCTGCAGGTTCGTAGATGATTTCCTGAACTTCACCAGCAGGACGATCAGAGTTCTTACCAAAAATGACCACACCACCTTTGGTCTTATCAGGCAAGACCACAAATGTGTCACAGGATTGGGGAGGCTGGGGTGACATCTGCAAGAAAAGAGCAATCATCATCAGAAGGCTGGGGTGACATCTGCAAGAAAATAGCAATCATCATCAGGAGGCTGGGGTGACATCTGCAAGAAAATAGCAATCATCATCAGAAGGCTGAGGTAACATCTGCAAGAAAAGAGCAATCATCATCAGGAAGACTGGAGTAACAACTGCATAAACAAAACATGCAATCATCATCCTGAGGCTAGTATGACGCCTTTAAAAAAGAAAAACTGCACATGAGCAATCACCATACAGCAGCTGGGATGACATCTGCAACACAAGTAGCACAGGAGCAAGCATCATGAGCAGGTTTTATTGAGAAGTTTTCAAAGGAGCTAGCATCAAAATGGATGTTAAGAAATCTTTTAAGTTTGAGGTTCTTAGCAGTAACATACAATTGCAATATAACTAAACACAGTTGGCATTGAATTATTATAAGTGATCTATTTTAGCTTTAAATTCTCTTGAAACAAATTCAAGAGAAAAATCTAATCAATGTTTAATTACACAGGATGTACATTATATTTCGGCCCAGTAAAGATCCTGAAAGTCACAAGTTTAGTTTAGCATAGCAATTATGAAAGCAGAGAGAAGTAGCACCTGATGAAAATGCTCCAAAATTCAAAGTGCTACTGTATTACTGCACGTGACTTTTGCAAGGTAGGAAATTTCTTCAGACCAACACTGGCTTATCCACTGAAATCTGCTCCTAATTATAATCAAAACATGCTTCATGTTTGTGTAAAGTTTGAGCCTTGTATTTTCTCCCTCATCAGGAAGGTAGACAATTTTAAGCAATGCAGAGAGAAATAAGCTGCAAGATTTTCTGTCCCTAACAGTGGGACAGCAATTCTTTGTTGGACTAATAATTGGATAAAGTCCAGCATCATTCTTCAAGTACTGTTGCATCCAAATTTTCTGGAGACATTATATGTTTCATCACACCTTTTATAGGAAAGAAGAGGTGAGTAAATTAGATTAACAGTTAATTAAATTTTTTTTTTCCTAACTCCCATAACATGTTATCCAAAGAGAAGAGACCATTTAGTAATTAGAAAGTGGGGAATTTATGTACAAGGTGTGTTCCCACACTGGACCCCTTATGCATAGAAATAGCAAGTTAAAGATGGAGAGGAAGGAAAGAAAGATGATACAGGTAGCAAAAAAGATGTAAAAATTAAAATAAACAAAGTGGGCACAAAAGTTAGAAGTTGCCAAGGCTTATCTGTAGCTGAGATAGCTAGAAGTAAATGATGCAATGGTTCTGCTCAACGCATTAACACATATAGATATAGTCCTTCTGAGGTAGCCACAAAAAGTGAAATTTTAGGATGCGAGTGAAAGAGTTAAATGAATAATGTACTTATAAGTTTTTCTACTGTACACTACCTGTATACTCATACTTCCAAATTCATAAATCTTATTGTTTAGAATTGAGTATTTGTTGCTCTCAAGTTAATAATACTTCTAATGTGAAACACAGCCAAATAACACAAATCACTAAATTTAACAAGTTTTTTTCTCCAATAGGTTAAAATACAAGCAAGTTTTCACATTTATACTCCAACTCATTAGTCAGCTAAGCTTATTCATTTTTTACTTTAGCAATAAGACAATGAAAAATTTAATATTTCATAGATGAGGAAGAATGCATTGCTTATAGTCTTTACACAAAAGATTAATTTTAATAATTCAGTAAATGATATTAAAAAATTAATTTACTAAAATTGACGAATTTTAAATTAGTTTATTTTTATTTCATACCTTTACAAGAATATAGTCAAATTTATTTCTAAATTATGAATTGCATAGGATTTAATTTTTCAAGTCATGAAGTTGATTTTTAAAATTTATTCTTCTAAAAGCATATATAATTTTATATCCCTTTTCTTAAAATACCTGAATTTTCTGGTGAAATACCTTCTAACTGTATTATGCACAGAACATACTATCTAATGGGCTTTACATAACTTCATATAGCTCAGAAGTAAAAATCTGAAGAAAAAGTTTGTGTACCAACTGTACTTTTTCATCTCTCAACTTCCAGCTTTGCTGATTAAAACGGTATAAAAATTAGATAATCATAACATTTGCTAACGATGATAGAATTACCTACTTAACTAAAGGCGTAAACTACGAGATATCTAAGCCACACAGGTGTAAACTATATGTAGTTTAGGTAACAATGAGATATACTTGAAATGCAGCTAAGTTTTACCACATAAATTAGTTAGCTACAGTAAGTGGAGCCTCGGAATGTTAAATACCTGAAAATTTTTAGTCCCTTCTTTAAATTTTGCAATTTTTACAGACTTTACAATACAATTAGTAATTACATCACGAAGCTTAATAGCTATAGAAAAAAAAGAAGGAAATTGAGCTCAAAATATCAAACCTTGAATAACTGGATGCAGTGCCTTGAGCTATCTTTACGAGTCGTGACAAAATCCTGAGGCGAAAGTCTGACACTGACGAGAGAGGCGGCATGCGCAGGGCGCCGTGTCTCCACACCCTTCGAGATCCAGACCTAGCATGAGCGCCAGGTTCAAATTCATCATAGTTGGCACTTCCATTTGAGAGAAAAGCCTTTTTTCTTTCACTGTTTTTGACAATATAAGATATACCTGGAAAGTTTCAGCTGCAATTCTTAGAACTGTTTCGTTTTCCTATGTGATTTCTGATCCGTTCTAATTTTTTATGATAAAAATGAAAATTTTATTTAGAGTGATGCCGTATCTTTAACGATGAGATGAGGAAGTAGCGGAATCAGTATCATCAAGTATTAAAATTTAAAGATGATTACCATCCCGTTATTAAATAATATTGTCTTCCACTGCTAATTCAGACTACAAGTTTATACGTGTAAAATTTACGTTTCCTTATATTTTAATTTAAAGTATTCTTAAGTGTATTTAAAAACTATCAGGATATAAAATTTACACCAAAAGAAATTAGGCGCATTACTACTTTTGGCGACATATGCATGCAACTCTTGGCTTTATTATTTTACAGAGCTTTAAACTTACTTCAATTCTCCTGATCTCTTTTTTATTGCAATATATGGTATGCATCGTTATGTAAACAACTGTTCAATTTAATGATACAATTGTATTTTGTCCGGCCAAAGTTTCGTAACATTGTTACAAGAAGAAACCTAGTATTTTGACGATTTCAGTGTAAAAAACACCTTCACGATGCCTTTGACTATTAAATAATGTAAGGTTTTTAATTAACATATATTTTTATCACTTTTTGTTGTCTGAGTATATTTTATTTAGAAACTGTAGTAAACTGGAAATTACTTGACTCGAAAAGCTATTAGAAACCTTGGATTGATCTAGAATCTTATACTTTTTAAGAATCTTGTCTGAAGTTTTGCTTTCACGGTAGTCTTAGCCAAGGTATTTGCAAATATAACATTCATATTCTTTTACAAATGATAGTGCATGAAATTATTCAAATTCAATGATTGGTGAGAAATTATGATACATCCCACTATACAAGAATACATGTCACCGCCACCAATTTCCTTTCTTGGACAGAAAATTGGTCCGGTAGATGCAGACATACGATCGAGACTGCCCCAGTGAACACAAAAGCGCCGATCCAGTTACCTCTATGTGAAGCCATTGTGGACGATGGGACACACGTCTGGCTGCCTGGCAGGAGCATTCAGTTCTCAACTCTCCCTTTCACCGAGGGTATAAGCGGGGTGAGGCATTGGGTGAACCCGCCTCTGCCGGGCGCGATGCATTGCGACAAGTGCGTGGGAACGGATAATGCGGACCAGACTAAATAGGAGGGTGAAGACCAGCTAAAGAGGCGGAGTAGCTGAGTGAGCGAATGAATTGCAATCAGACTTCGCCCAGAGAAGGTGGGTCAGAGTGAATGTAGTTGTCGAGGATATCGTCCGTGGTTTATAAAGTTTATTTATCGTGCGAACAACGGTCTGAATTGTTTCGGAGAAGAGAATGTGTAGAACCATATTAGCGTGTAGTGATATTAGTTCTCCAGTAGCTCTCTCTGCAAGGTTGAAATTAGCATGCAGTTTGTGTAGAGCCATCGAATGATTCGTGGGAGCAATGCTTAGCTAATTGCGGAATACGAAAATGTAATCGCTTCTGATTTGACAAGTTCTAATTTGATCAATCTGTGAACAAATTCTGATTGGACCAAGTCCAGACAATTTCTAATTTGATAGCCTTTGAAATATCTCTACATGCCACTCATTCCATCAGCGAACGGTCACACCTTCGAAAGAATTTTCTCATGGCTAAATGTCAGGTTTTGTTGCGTAGATCCAATCATTTGTTAAGAAAGCTTGATAGGAGAAACTTTTCCAAATTTACCTTTGTAACGTAAGAGGGATGCAAACAGCTGCAGCTGATGCAGCCAATACCAACTTGCCTTCATCGAATCAGTGCACTTTATGCATTACTGCAACACCACAGGAGTTCGCTCAACTTGCTTCTGTGTCGTAAATGTTCACCTAACCCACCCACGGCTCCAGTTAACATCACAACCGTTCGCCATACAAAGTGCTTCAGCACTATATATTTTCACTGGACACACAGCGTCAATACCATTAATGGCCTGTACACACTACATCGATACCATAAAAGGATCCTGAACACACTGCTTCAATACCATAAAATGACTCTGAACACACTGCATCAATACCATAAAACAGCCCTGAACACTCCATCAATACCATGAAATGTATATTTTGGCAGTGACGGTTTACTACTGCCGTTTCCTTCATATACACTCGAAAAAAATTTTTTATTTAAAGTAATGGTACTTTTGCATCTTTAATAACAATCATCCATGCGGAGAAAAGTATCAAGTAAAATATTTGCTTGACGGATGAAGCAGAATTTTAATCTCGGTCTGAAGTACACAATGTTCAACAGTGGGTCTTAAATAGGTTTTTTATACTCTGCCCGACGCTTGGGCTTGAATGTCTTCCAATGGCACAAATCCACACAAGGTATTTTGAGAAGATTTTCCCATTCCTTACAGATCACGATTTAAGCATTTTACTGAGCATTAATATATGCCTTGAAAGATCAGATGGAAACCTTGACCGAGCCATCATGAAAATTTTAACATCGCCAATGACAGGACGAACGAAAAGTGAAGAGCGTAAATTACGCAAACTTCACTAGCGTTCAGTAGTGTTCATATCTCAATGAAACTCTTCATCTCTAGTGACAGTACGCTAAAAATGGCGTATATTTACAAGCAGTGTATATCTTAAACATTATGTACTGGACTGCAAAGAAGAGGGTTGGGCTACGCAAAGTTGCTTTTTTCGTCTGCGCATCCCAGATCCCAGAGCAGGCTGCTCAAGGTTGTCCAGCACAGACTGGCACGTCTCGATGGCTCGTGCGACTCATGACTGCGCGTGACCTGTTGGGTATCATGGCTACGAGACCTGTTCATTACCCCATCGCGATGACGGGTTGGTGATGGGTACCCCATGCAGTGCACTGCACGGCCCGCTTGACAAGGAATTTAAGAAATTCTCAGGCACTGCTTCTATTGGAAGAAGAGGCAAGCAGGGGAATCTATTTCCACGTACATCAATTTAGGGTTTAGGGTAAAGAAACGATGTAAATTCTATGAAATTTTGACTCTATTGGTTATTTTCAACACCTGAACAAGTGAAGATTTAAAGGATAGGGAAAACAATGAATAAAGGGGATAGTTCGGTGTCGTAACAATGCGGGGCAGAAAGTTTCAACAGGGGTTATATCAGGGGAAATATACATAGACTCAAAAACAAGATGACCAATGGAGCCCGAGATAGAAGCTCATTTTAAACCTGCAAAATTTTCTTATTGCAAGGCTATGATACGGTCGCTGTTCTTCAGGAGCGACCGCATGGTAGACTGAGAAAAGCTGCGCTCTGGCACTTCCTGTGATTCTGCTTACAGTTTAAGTTTACTTTCAGTACCACGACAGCGATGACTTATAACCTGCATAGCACATTAGTTATCAATCTGCATTTACAAATTGCATTCCATGGTTGATTCACAAAAGCCCATGGATTTCTGTGATCCGTTTTGTAACAGGTATGCAGGTGCGGAGGCAGCGAAGGCTGGTGAGAGCTACCGCAGCGAGTTATTCAGCCTTTTTTTAAACAAGACTGACCAAGGAATTCTTGAATTATATCTCGTTCCATTTTTTAAGCAAACCTCAACAACTCTGAGAAGCCTCCAGCCACAGACTATGTAGTTATTTTCTCAAGGACGATGGCCCTGAGGAGCGAGGCAATTTTTGTATCTAATCATTTTTAAAGCAGGAATGCAATTTAGTGCGGTAACATCACGCGCTTCAGAGCTTGTGCTGTCAGTCGAGGAGTTATGCATTGGAACACCCGCGGGAGAGTCGTCCTCCCTCATAAAACGCTAGATCGGTTCCACTAAGCAATCGCTCTATCTTCTCATTGGTTTCATATAACACGCGCTATTCGCTTCTAATGGCACGAGTATTTTTTGTCTCTTTGATGCTTGCTTTAAGAAGTTAATACCGCTCTACATGGGAAGCTATTGCAGAGCGGTTATTTTTAGGAACCGATCTGGCTCTCTATGAGGGGGAAGACTATAATTCAGAATAAAAAAATCAGCTTGAACTGAATAGCTGTCATTCAAGACAAAGATATTCAGAATGTCAACATTCTGACCCGGAATCTCCTCGATCTGAGAGAGAGAGACACCTCCTGTGGCTCAACTTCCACCCTGCAGAGCGTGAGGGTTCCTTTAATGCATCAGAATTGCATAAAGTTGACCCGACGTTCGTGCAGCTGTGCAGGAAACTCGGTAGGGACTCCTATGCATCCCGGGGGCGCGCTTTGCCTTATAGCGCCATGGAGGAGCTGTA
Source organism: Orchestia grillus (assembly GCA_014899125.1). NCBI lineage: Eukaryota > Metazoa > Arthropoda > Malacostraca > Amphipoda > Talitridae > Orchestia > Orchestia grillus. The sequence continues at coordinate 39,508 of VOMN01014520.1, forward strand.
AATGCCTGGGGTTGGGATATAAAATCGTCTGATAAAAGCCATCGGACAGCTCTCTCTCTCTCTCGCGTCGCCTCCAAGTGGCACACGTTTCCACGACAGTCCGCTCCCAACTCTCGGCTCCGTCTTGGAGTCACTGTTCCCAAGCTGGGACTCAATGAGGCTCTGTTGTATCACTCTTTGTAACTAGGTGGGAGTTACAGGGCGGCCTCAATGGCTACATGTATTTGATGGTCATTTATCACGTATTTTTTTGGTTTCTTAAAATTTTTCGAGCGTTTATTACTTCTCTATACAGCATGTCGTTTTGAGTTTATTAGATACGGAACAGTTCATAAAGCCTGTCATGGCAGTTACCTACTACTAGATTAGTGCGAACCGCTTCAAAAATTTCCAACATGCGGTACTCAAATTAACATCATTTCTATAAGTGAAATTTGAAATCTCTAATTTACGTAACCTCGTTGGATAGGAATGCGAACCCGAGATTCTGGACCCGTGATTTTTTTCATAATTAATTCCTTCAGCGCGTAAATAAATGGTTACACCCAAAAAACACGATGTCAAATTAGCGTAGTATCATCTCGTATAAATTAAATCAAATGCCTGTGAGGTCGCGTAAGAGCTGTTCAATTGCCTGGTGCAACTGTATAAGCAAGGAATATAAACAAAAGTATCAGAAGAAATTTGAAATTAAATTTCCTATCAAACGGGAATATTGACTAGTCAGAAATAGCCCGCCTGAACGTCCTGTGGAGCCTCGCTTTGGCAAATCATAATTCACAGAAATGTCCAACGAATAACAAACGTACGACAACAGACGGAGTGATTCTTTTGGAATTAATGTACGTATAATCAATCCTAACCAAATTTCGAAGATAAATGTCATGAGAAGAAGAAAGGCCTTACAAGGACTGAGGGTTGACTGTGTATAGGACACACGTCGTCGTGGCCTGTGGCTCGGTCGTCTGTCTCACATAAATAAAGTAAGTCTCAGCTGATTTGCTTAAATGATCACGACCAGTGATTTGTTATCGTTTCTTCAGAGGTGAGAGAAGCTGCCAGGTTAGTTGAAGTGCGCGATTACTTTGTCGTCTTCTTCTAATTTGGGTCGTACGAACAATTTGTCGTTTTCTTCTAATTTGTGTCATACGAATAATTTGTCGTTTTCTATTAATTTGGGACGTATAAATAATTTGATATTTTTAATCAAATTGAGGTATAGTTTCAATTTAACGTTATCTACTAATTTGAGGGACACGAATGCCTAACTTGAAATTTTCAATTAATTTAAAGTGTACGATTAATTTCACGTACTCGAAAAATTTTAGGTGTACACTTAATTTAAATTATTTTAATAAACTGAGGAGTACTAAATGTACATAAAAGATGAATTTGAAAACATCTCGAGAAAAGTAATTAATTCGAGATGCACAATTTGACACAGGGCTGCCAAAGGCGCTAGTGCAAAAGCGATACAATTTCACTTGCTTTTCCTATTATTTTTGCACATCACAGAAGTCAAGGTTCCTATTTTACACACAAAGGTCCTCTAAGGCGGCACATCAGTGTGGCCAGGACCAGCATGCCCAATTAAACTTGGTGCAAGGATTAAAAAAAAGCGGCGCGTTAGTTCTGCGAAGGACTTAGAAAATAGATACACGTGCATAGCTGGAGTTGCAGGAGGAGCTCTGACCACACTGAGACAACCTGCTCCACTGTCACTAGCGAGAGAAGGTAATGCACTAAATAGGTTCACGCAAACGAAAAATGGCCGGCGGATTATATTATAGTCCAGGTATCTACGCAAAAATCATAACGCGTGAAAACACAGGCTGCAAATATTTATTTCGTAACAAATACTTAAAATATTTCACGAACTTTCGACGAGATTTTTTGTGTGCCTGAACAATCGTTGCGTTAGGCATGCTCGATTACCGACAGTATGTCGCTTTGCGTCTGACTTGGTTAGATTACGAGTGTACAATAATAAGAAAACTTTAAATATCTAAGGAAACATAGTTCAGCCATCTTTCCCATGACCTTCACTTCTCTATATTATTTTTCCCCCATTCCAGGACGCTGGAATCGTGATGGTCCGAGGATTCCAGGCATGTCAGGCGGGCCAATCGCGAGCCGCTTCCTCTTTTTGTGCTGCCTCTGACCCGCTGTGTTCCAAGTGAACAGCAGCAGCTCTTATAATTCTTCGAAAATGCTGAGAACCCCTATAAAATTTTCTTTAATCCTGAGAACTTGTATAAAGTTTTCTGTAATACTGGTAATTTCCGTGATGTTGTCTGTAATAATGATAACTTCCATATAGTTTTCTTTAATGATGATATCTTCCATGATTTTGTCTGTAATGATAACTTTGATATAGTTTTCTCTGATGCTGATATCTTCCATGATGTTGTCTGTAATGATGATAACTTTCATATAGTTTTCTGTACTGCTGATATCTTTCATGATGTTGTCTGTAATACTGATAATTTCCATAAAGATTTCTACAATGCTCGTACCTTCCATGAAATTGTCTATCACAATTAGGAGTTTCATCGCGATTTTCACATTTTAATTTTACGGCTGTTATCTTGCCAATTGCAAACCCGATGTTACATGCTCTGTATGTGACTGATTTCGGAATAAACGATTTTTCTTTCTTTCTTTTCTATAATATTGATTAACTCCATAAAGTTATATCTGCCATAAAGTTGTAACTGACATAAAGTTATAACTGCCATGAAGTTGTCTGTCAGTACCCCACCATTACGCCCCGTTGCTCAAGATGCCGGTCTCGAGGCCTCGGCAAATTTCCTCCGAGTTTCAGTGATGTCACGACGCAATTTTTTCCCGAGCCAACTCTGCTCTGAGAGATGGCGCGCAGGCCTACGGTAGAATTACGCTCAGTGCACACGCAGACTCTGTTGGACCCTCTACCTACCTTTATGTGAGCCCAGGGCTAACATGGAATGGTATCACCTTGTCTAAGTAGGTACAGTATGTTGGATACGTACCTACCTCCATGTGAGCCTAGGGCTAACACAGAAATGTATCACATTGTCTAAGTAGGTACAGTATGTTGGATACGTACCTTCCACCATGTGAGCCTAGGGTTAACATGGAGAAGTATAACCTTACCCATGCACATAAAAATCACCTCCATGTGAGCCTAAGGTTACCATAGAGAAAATGCTCACAAAGGCTGCCGTCCTTGCCCTTAAGGAGAATGCTTAACGAGATGATGAGACTTTCGCATATCTGATTTTAGTTGCAAGAATTTAAATCGCTTAGTAATGTGTCTATAAAAAGGAATACTCAAAACCCTGGCTCGATAGTTGCCTTCAAATCTTAGCTCGAAAAAATAAGCGAAAACTTTTATAAAATTTGCGTCTTTTACTTGAGCTTCTTACATTCCGGATGATCAACAGAAATGATCAGCATAAATGACCAAAATTCAGGTACAGTTGCAAGAAGTTCGTAGGGTAACTGTTGTTCCATATATAGTACTTTGTATAATTGTAGTATGAGCAATTAGCGTAATTGTGATTCTGATTGGATTGTAATAATTCCAATTTGTGTAATTCTAATGCCAGCGTACCTGCTCTCAGGTGCAGGTGTCAGCCAGCGTACCTGCTCTCAGGTGCAGGTGTCAGCCATTCCCTCAAGGCCGGCCTGCAGCGCACGACCCGCAAGAAGCCTCTGAGGAAGACGAGGCCGCTGCCATCCTCACCAGCAGAACACGGCGCTCGGGCGGGAAGGCTGAGCAAAACTCGCCCTCGCAACCTTGGCCATCCTGAAGTGGCAATTGCATGCTCAACTCCTGAGGTTGTCGCTCAGGCGTTGACCTTTTGCAGCGAGCCGTGCAGTGCTAGTCAACAAGGGGACGCCACGTGTCTCATTAGCGAGTGTAGCGCGGGGATGCATGGAGACGAGAAATAGCCCGAAAAATACGTCTCCAAAGAACGGTGCTTCCTCAGAAGTATGCTGACGCGTCGACACGAGGTTTTCCACCCGGATGGTTGGCAGTTCTCCTGAGTGTTTTTTCACCGGGGAGGTTCCCAATCTTTCCGCAGAACGTGTGGGAGTTTTTTTTTGCAGGTATCAGGAAGCCTTACAGTCATGCCCGTAGTCCCAAAAGAAAATCAGGAAGCCTTACAGTTTTTTCCATGAATTTGGAAAGGTATTGAAAATCTATTCGGCTATTTTTAAGGATTCACGAGTAAATCAGAAAGCTAAAAGGCGCTATCAGAAGGTCCAACAGGCACATGCCGCGGTTGTATTGGTGTAAAGTTGATGACCTTTGGTGTTATCCCGCCAAATGGGGTCTGCAATCACTTGCGCTTCAACTGAAACTATAAAATCATGAATATTTAGAAGTCGCACACTCATTTAAGAACAATAGGAGTCGCAACGCGTGTGATAGGAGTAGTGCAGGAACCTCAACTACCTAGAATCCGGTAAGCTGGTGATTTGAAGGCAGGGAAAAAGCACCGTTTGCTACCAATATGAACTCGGGAAAAATAGAGCTCACGGAAAATAGAGATCATGTTGCAGGGCAAGCCATTCAGTACGTTTTCCGTCGCAGTGACTTCGTAAAACGTTGAGCTGCTACAGATGAGGCGGAGCAGCACTGCAGAGTTCGATCCTACTCTGCAACTGTGCTACTGGTCAGCCTCCTGACCCGAGACGCGGCGCTCGCCTTTTAACTTCATTGTCACTTCAAACTCGCAAAGTTTTCTAAAGCTGCGCACACTATGGAAAAGTTCGTGCTATTCTCTAGATTCGTAGAGCATGTGAAACATATTTACGAGCCTGAGTCTGCCGCAACACAAGATGGATAACACGTTCTCATATTTAGGCTTCCTGTCTCTGGCAAACCCGGGTACACGTACTGTATGTGCCTCCCGTGACTTATTTCCGTCTGCTCAGCGTCCAGTCATGGGCCATACGTAACTTGGAAGAAGTTCGGGGTCTCCAGCTTGGGCTGCACTGGTGTGCCACCTCGAAAAAGTTTCTGGCAAAGCGCGATTTCGATCCAAGGACCCGTGGGTTCTGGACCCAGCGCGCCCCCACTCCGCCGCTCTGCTACTGGCTGTGAAGTACCGCACGCGCTTCAATTTTGTGTGTGGTCGCCTGCTGTGGCCGGCCCTACATTAATATTGGTCATGACCAGTTATTCATGTCACTTCGAGCGAAATCGGCTCATAAAAAGTTCAATGATGGATAATTCTGCACTGATGTAGGAACAGTCAAATGTGTGGACGAGTGAAAATCTCTTGAAGTATCGGGGTTTGCCAGAAAGTGCTCTAATTAGAGGTTAAGCCGTCCGTTAGTCCGCGTCTAATGTTCGGAATACCTTAAAATTCAGGAAAATTCCAGTACGCAGTGCTATATTACCGCTCACCTTGGTTGAAGAGCAAAGAACTTTAGAAAACCGTTGCCTGCTAACAACGCATGTTCGCCTCTTAGTAGCCATGCATGTTCTGCACACATTAATCAAGTTCCCTTAACCCACATACACGTACGAGCTCATGCGTTTCAGTGCAGTTGGAGGCCCACCCAACGAGACGGCTTCTTAATTAGATACATCGCACAGCGGCCATGGAGGAACGTGCTTAATTTTACCCTTACTTACTTACTTACTTACTTACTTACTTACTTACTTACTTACATACTTTAACCCTGTCTAGCTTTTTGCCGCCCCATCGACAAATTCATAAAATGGATAACAAAAATACTTGGGTAGCTAAACTTATAGATCATCGTCGACGCGCCAGCTAAAAAGTTCGACTGGGAGAGCTGGTCGCTGGAGGAGCATCGGCGTCACTTTCACCAGCGGTGAACCGCTTCCGCCTGCGCATCTCCACAGGTGCTGGAGGCGGGGGCTGTACGCGCTGTGTCCCCATCTGCTCACTCACCTTCCTCGTCATCCTCTGGTGCACGCGTAATTGTGTGTGCGTGAAATGTACTACGTACATACATTGATCTGGCTCTCCCATGTCTTATTCATGGGTGTACGTGGACGCATACCCGTCATGATTAGGTATTTCAATTCTATCAGTTGATGACGGGACGTTTACAATGGGGACGCTTATCAAGGCCAAGGGGCTCACACTTCTGTGCTTGATGCTGGGGCGTCGTTAGGGAGGGTTGCCGTGGAAGACAAACTTAATTATGTTTGTTTAAACAGTACCGCCAGTTTGATTGTATAATTCAACTGGTGGCATTCTTCTCCGTGGACTTGTAGGCATTTTTTTCAGAATATTTGTGTTAGTAGAGAATAGTTATTGAGAATTAAACTGCACCCAGGAATGCGGGAGTATGACTAATAACACCAGAAAGAAATTGGAGTTGGAGAACGAGCCATTTTATGATAGTTGAGCTTAGGGTTGTATGGCCACCACTTAGTCCCGACCTGACCCCATGCGATTTATTTCTCAGGATCATTTGTTAAACAAAGTTTATGAAACACCTCCGATTGACTTGTAAGATTTACGAGAGCGCGTTATCCACAATCATAAGGAGCTTAAAGACAACCTTGAAATTATTCGGAAATCGATGCGACCAATGAGAGACCGATGCCTGAAGAGGCTCGAAACCAACGGTGGCCATTGGAATAAATTATCCGGTTAGAATAAATTATCTAATGGGGACTGGAGTTGAAAGTGTGTTGTTATTGAAATAAATATTGTCTTTATAAAAATTCCTGCTCTCCATTTTTTCATGGTTTGATATTCAGCTTTATTCAAGCAAATGAAGTTAGTGATTATGCTTTCAAAAATCCGATAGCGGAATGGACAAAAAAAATCCTACTTTTAGCATACCAGTTCCTAAGGAAAAAAGAAGAAACAGAAAGAAAAATAGTTTATTCTAAAGTTAAAGTCAATGAGTCGTAAACTATCATTGTGACTAAAAAAACAATTTGATTGGTAAAAGTAGACATTTCACGCTTTAAAATGAGATTAAGTTCAAGTCTCTACGATTAATGAGTAATAAATATTTGTAAACCCTAACCCTGTCTATGAAACGACCCTGTATATTGAAATGAAGAGGAGAGACCTCGTCGGCCCAGGTCACGTGACTTGCCGTAATTCGCACCAAACGCTCCCTTTCATTTCTAATAGAAAAATTTCCATTCCTCATAGAAAATTTCCGATAACTTACATAAACTTTCCCTCACTCTTAGAGAAATTTCCATCACTCGCAGAAAAGTTTCCATTAATCTTAGCTAAATTTCCATCACTAGCAGAAAATTTTTTCATAAGTCGTGGAAAAATTCCCACACCCCACAGACAATTTCCACAACTTGTGATACTCTTTAATGGCGACCACGAATGGCCAAAAAAGGTGCTGTCTTACCTGTTGCAGCACTCGCTCACGCACGAGCGTGTGCGAGACGACGGAATATTCTCGAACTCGAGGCAGGCGTGAAGCGCCACGCATCTCAGGACGGTGCAATCCGCGGTGTCGAGGAGGACATAAAAATGTTTTTTCACGCCGTCAGTTAAAGTTTGAAGACATTGAAATACCGGCATTGAATGCTTATTTCTACAGGGACAGTACAGTCAAATCTCTGACTCCAGAATAGAGACCAAATTTAGCATTTGATGCCCATGCTTGCGTGTCTGTCAACACTGTCTTCAGACATTGACTGAGCGTGTGAAGGGCCTTTGAACGCTTGTAGACACAGTGCAGGTAGACAAGTGGCCGACATTGTGTTTTTATGTAAACGGGAGATACATCTCATTCAAAAATAGCCACAGTATAGCTATGTTTATAAAATTTGTTAGTTATTTACCTTTCATGTACTGCGTGAACCGTGCGTGAAACACTCTGACACCTGAATGAGCTTGTGTCACAACTGCTAAAAAGACTTCGAATTTAACCTTGAATTTGATCAGTTGTGCAGGTACACATGGTAGAAGATTTATTTTATTTTTACTGTAACAGTTTTTGAATCAGCGTACTTTTGTCTCTTTCCTCTATCTGTTTCCAGAGCTCCTAATTCATTGTGCACCTCTGCTGCAACGGAGAAGCGGCAAACATTTTTCCTAAAAATACTTACATTTGTAAAGAACGCTCGGGTGAATCTCTAAATATTTTTCAATTTTTTTATATCCATTTGCGTTTTTGCTGATTGTTGTGTTTCATATATATTGAATATGATTGTTTTTACCCAAGATGTATAGAAAGTGAGTCGTTAAATATATCGAACTACGCCCGGAATTGTGTTAAAAATAATTACAATCTTTCATGTTAAAACCGCGCGTGCGTAGCACTTTTTGAATTGGAATCCCAAATAGCAATTATTTCATTTAGAAGCTCTCACTCTCTCATAGAGCTGAGATAAATAACCATGCAAACATGTAAATAAATTCGTAGTGCTCTAATATTTAAGTTTTCCTACCGCCTTTAAGTAATTGCTTTACATTGAAAATTTAATTGTCTTCCTCCGAAAGCTATGCATAAATAGGGAACAAATCCTTATGTATAAATAAGTATACATGATGCTTGTGATAGACTTTGCTGGTATTTTAATCCATTAACTTTCTTTAGGAGCCTTGGGTCAATTCCATGTCACTGTGACCACCGTGCAGAACTGCAGCGTCATGTTCCCCGCGCATGAGGCCACCATCCAAGGACGAGGGCAGGAGCTTGTAAACAGGAACATTTAATGATAATATCATGTTATTTTCTCCAAATGGATGTCCGAAAACAAACTCATCCGTCTTCGGTGCTCATTTTCTGTTATTTTACGATAATTTTGACGACTTTCCTGCCGCTGAGTCACGCTGGAGTGCCGCGGTTACGAGTTTAAATGTCTACCGTTAAGTGATAGAAATTCAAGCTATGTATGCAGTCTATGTGCTGTATACAACACTCATTCAAATGCCTGTGTGACTGCAATAAACGTGAGTTAAAATCACTGCATGAATGAAGAGCTTATTTTAATTCGAAATAAAACGAAGCAATTTCAAATAATGAGATGATACGAAAATTATTTGAAAGTAGATAAGATACTATGAGATTACTGCTCCTTACACAGGGTCTGGCAAAATGATCTGACACATTCGTTTGTTTCATAAAATAAAAAAATGGAAATTCAACGTATTTTTAGCATGCAATAAAATGTAACAAACTTGCATGATGTGCCCTTATGGAAAACAAAATTTTCTTCGTTCAGACTAGACTTTATGTCGCTGAATTAAAACTTTGCCTCACATTGGATATCTTCATTCTGAAATCGACTAGCGCTCTCGATCCGGTGAAGGAGAAACGCATCACTTGAAGAAGACTGTCCCTGAAGATGCTTGTGGTGACGGCAACGTCCATTCCTGAGACTCCTGACTCAGTATTATAACTGCAGCATCCATTCCTGAGACTCCTGACTCAGTATTATAGCTGCAGCATCCATTCCTGAGACTCCTCACTCAGTATTATAACTGCAGCGTCCATTCCTGAGACTCCTCACTCAGTATTATAACTGCAACGTCCATTCCTGAGACTCCTCACTCAGTGTTATAACTGCAACGTCCATTCCTGAGACTCCTCACTCAGTGTTATAACTGCAACGTCCATTCCTGAGACTCCTCACTCAGTGTTATAACTGCAACGTCCATTCCTGAGACTCCTCACTCAGTGTTATAACTGCAACGTCCATTCCTGAGACTCCTCACTCAGTGTTATAACTGCAACGTCCATTCCTGAGACTCCTCACTCAGTGTTATAACTGCAACGTCCATTCCTGAGACTCCTCACTCAGTGTTATAACTGCAACGTCCATTCCTGAGACTCCTCACTCAGTGTTATAACTGCAACGTCCATTCCTGAGACTCCTCACTCAGTGTTATAACTGCAACGTCCATTCCTGAGACTCCTCACTCAGTGTTATAACTGCAACGTCCATTCCTGAGACTCCTCACTCAGTATTATCAATGACAGATCTCAATAAGTCGCGTAATTTTCACTTTTGCAATTTATAAAAACCGAATTATAAGAAATGATAATTTGTGTGAGTTTTGCCGTCGTGGAACACTAGACTGGAGACACGCTTCATGTTGGGTGCATGCGGCATTAAATTTCCTGTCGGGAATGGTATGAATCCAAGGGCGATTTTTTTTCAATGTAATGGAAGTAAAAACTGAACTTTTTCAAGACGACTAACAAAGTTGCTTAGAGATTATTATTGTGTTGAAAGCATGTGGCAATACTAAACATGAATTGTGAATTAGTTTTCCATCTGTTTTAAACCCGGGAATTTTCTGACACTGCCGTACATTGAAAAAAGTTAATATGCCTGTGGTTGGTTGCTCGGAAGAGAAGTTTGTATGTTTGTGCGTTATAATTTTATCCTCGGAAGTTATTTTTGTTAAAAGTGGAAACGTTCACCTGTTGAAATCCTCACCAGCATTTCAGTCTAATTTTTCACCGCACAATCAATGAATTTATAATATAATAGATAAAAATGCTTAGGTGGTGAAGACTATACTTAATTGTAGATGTTTTGACGAAAAAGTTAGACTGGGATGAGCACAAATTAATTTTTATAAAAGTGGCAACCTTCACTTTTTGAACAAATCATAGACTGCATGAAGGAGAGCTCAGCAGTGTCTGTGCACCAAGAAGCTGTACACGCAAGTCCCCAGGCTGGACGGTTACGTATGACCACACATACTATAGATCCCAGGACCGGCACTGAAGGAGATGCATGAAGAAGACAAAGTGCAGACCGCGTGCAGCCATCACGCAGGCTCCCGCCTACAAAAAGAAGAAACTCACCAAAAGAGGGACGGAAATTTCATCAATTTCCTTTTTTTTCACCAAGCCACGTTTGTGACGTAGTTGCAGTTCTGTCATTACCGACGCTACGTGTGCGCAGTCACGCAGTTCTGACGATTTTCATTTTTTTTTATTCTCTTAGATTTCTTTCCTCGTGTCGAAAAGCAATTGAATCACATCATCAGTCATTGAAGGATTTAAGCCTGCCTTAATTGATAGAACGATATAATTTGACATTTTTACACAAAAAAACATTACTAGATACATTTACTATAGGTGCAGTTACATTTACAACATTTCTATGCAAACCGAAGGTAACGTACTCAAAACTGCGTGATTTTCTGGTAGCGAATTGAGTTGGTTGTTAAATGCTTAATATTTTTGCGTATCTATGAGTCAGAGAACATCACGGCGTCAAGAGAATGGGATAGCGTGAAGCAACTTAAAAAAAAGTCAAAACATTCTTACAGAATTGATCTGAAATGGTCGATGAGAATTGACCAGGAGAGATACAAATTGACGGAAAAATGCGTCTCTTATCTCCACGGTCTATCGAATATCTCTGATAGACCCTTAATTGTGTACGGTCTAAAGCACAACAATGAGTTAATATTTTTTATCTACTTCCAAGAATTATTTACAGTAAATAATATTCGTGAATCTTTCAAAGCTTGTGGAAGTGTCCAAAGTGAATTTCGAATCCTTGTGTAATATATAATTACTCGTGGGCTCGATAAATTCTATTGACTTCTAGGAAAGAAAGAAAGAAAGAAAGAAAGAAAATTTTTTTTTTTCGTGTGGGCTCGATAAATTCTATCTATTTACTACTAGGGCATCATATAGTATTCTCAAGCAAATAGTAGTTATTAAATTAAAATGATCATCCTTATGGTCTGAAGATATCTATGTCGGTAATTTTTAGCCAGTGTGACGCTTGTGGCAATAAATCAATTCAATTAAATTGATTGAACTCACCTTTTTAGATGGTGTCAACTGTGGCATAAAGTGTTAACTGCACGACAACTGCGAGGTCACACAGTTTGTCGCAGCAAGTAGAAGCTGCCAGACGTGCGTTCTGCAGCCAGCGCAAGTCTGCGGGTAACCCAGGAGGTCATGCAAGCCACTCTCAGTGAAAGTGAACACTGAAGCTACGCATCAACGCTTCTGCCACGTTTTTTGTATATGTATATGTATATCCATAATAGAGGAAATAGGCAGTTCTTATCGAAATAAATTTCTTCGTTCCAGCTGTGACGCGGTAGAGTCACAGACTGAATTTGGTCATTGAACACTCGTTTTGATTTGAAGGTCGGCAAGAATGACTGTCAAGTTACAGCATGCAAGATTTGCTATTCTAGTAAATTAGCTGAGCAAACATCGTGGGAACGGAGTGACCGGAAGTGCATAGTTAAGCATAGGAAGAGTGTACGCGTATAGTAAGAGTATTAGGAGGCGTATAACTATAGTGTATAGGAAGTGCACAGGGGAAGTGTAGAGTTAGGGAAAGACGGTAAATAGAACGAAAGAAGCACCATTCCCAGACAAAGAACGACTTTTTGTTCTGTCTAGCTCGGCCAGAGGTTGTGAGGGTAACAAAGGCTGATGTGTCTAAGTCTTTTCCAGTTTTTCTAAGCTCCACGAAGTAGAATTGGAAACAACTCAGCCACGCACCCCTCTGCGCAATGGAACACCGAAATTCACGAGTCCTTAATTCACGACACCATTGATTCACGAGAATTTTTCCTCGAGACCACAGATAGAAATTCACGACTTTGCTTCCTGCATCCGTATAATTCGCACTATAGTCAAATAGCAGCTGGCTGAGTTATGATGGGCTCGCCTGGCTGAGTTATGATGGGCTCGCCTGGCTGAGTTATGATGGGCTCGGGAACAGCACTCGTGTCCGTTCTAATGCACTTCTTTGTAAAAGAAGGAAAATTCACGTTGAAAATTTGACTTACAAAAGCACAGAACATATCATTTCTACAAGCGGACTAAATGCAACGTTTTGCCAAGGAACGAAATTCCGCAGATTTAAGGAATTCGTTCATGTGTGCGCTGTGCTGTGCAGGGCCGCTCCGAGCATCGCATGCAGTGGCAGCATTTCTATTTTTATCAATGTAAATACGTTGTACGAATGTCGTTTATATAAACTTGACGTGAACTGTTGTTTTACTTCGATGCTAGAGGGAGCTGTGATCTGAAGGTAAAGCTGAGTACGGCTGCGACCCATGGTCATATTGACCTAGTCTGATATGATGCATTTGATTGACTGTACAAATGCAAAACAATTGGAACTTATAGGAATCAATGACATTTATAAACATAAAAAATGAATCCCACTGCAAGGCCACCACAGCCTTTATGGATTGCGTGCATGGAAGGAAAATGATTTTGAAGCAGCCAAACGTTTCAGCAGTCTATCCTAGTGAAAGTTAACTTCTAGAAGCAAGCGTTAGCAATAAATATATTTAAAAGCACCTATTCTTTTAGCTTCAAGTAAAAGGACTTTAAAAGGAGTGTATGTCGAGGAACATCATATCGGAAGCCAGCTGAGGATTTAAAAGCTCGGAATTTTCAAAAAGAACCACAACCAAACCAGGATAAGTACTTTGCCGCTGTGTCCACAGCGTGGGAGCACCTCATGGGTTTTGTTGGTCTGTATTGTTTTCATGAGTGATATTATCGTATATATGTTTTGAATAATTCATGTTCATGTATATCATAATCGTCTAACTTGATATATGATTAATAATCGTAGAATTATACGAAGTCATGTCACTAGGGATGCTGTCAGTGCATCTCGCTACACGCATCCAGTCTGGACACCCTCCCCCTCTCCCTCCCCTCTCCAGCCCTCCGCGTGTTGAACGCATATTGCGTGTTTAAGAAATCCTCCTCATTACCTAGGAGGAATATATTAAGAAATCCTCCGCATTACCCAGGAGGAATATACCAAAAAATCCTCCTCATTACCCAGGAGGAATATACCAAAAAATCCTCCTCATTACCTAGGAGGAATATATTAAGAAATCCTCCTCATTACCCAGGAGGAATATATTAAGAAATCCTCCTCATTACCCAGGACGAATATACCTCTTTAGTGTCCTCGAAGGACGAGAAAATTTGTGGCGGCGTAGGCCAAATCGTCCGGCCTCCGCCACAACAGTTTCTGGAGGCTGAGTGCGGCAGATGAGCTGTGCTGTTCATAGACTTCTTTTTTTGTTACGAATGTCAACGGCAGACTGAAGTGCGTAGTTGTTGTGGCATGAGAGAAAAAGAAACAGAAATGCGTAGTTGTTGTGGCATGAGAGAAAAAAACAGAAGTAGTTTATCCCGAAATCAGTCGCATACAAAGCAATGTAGAACTCGATTTTTCGATACCTAAACCCAAATAATTATTCAATGATAATTCAAGAGCCGAACCTTAAAAATGAGTGTAGATGCCGCAAGGCTTCTAGTTTTGACTACAATTTGTCGATTGCTAGGTATATTAACGTACATCGGTAATTAAACTACAATGTATTTGTGAAAGGATTGACATAAATGGCACCACCTGTAAGGTGATACGGACGAGAGAGGCCTTGCAAAATTATAATGACCACGATGATAGAATAACGCGAAAATATCTGTAAATGC